>JAOTRH010196182.1:0-11430 GCA_034768845.1 Heliamphora exappendiculata
ATCATCGTGTTTGTCTTTCTGGCTTACTGGGCCAAGGTGTTAGATTCTTCAGCAACAAGTACGGCATACGTCAGTGGGATGAAGGAGGATTTGAAACTGTATGGGAATCAACTGAACTATTTGAACACTATTTATATGTAAGTTACTGAGCTAAATATATTCTTATGCAGTGCTGATAGACAACCAGGGTGGGATTTACTGTTATGCAGATACCTATGACACTTGTAGCAAGTCTTCATCGTGTCCAATGTGTCGAGAATATATTTTAATCCTTTACAGATGACCCGACTCCCTGTGAATTATTTCCTTCCTGCTGTGGATCTTCTGTGGGGAGTCTTCACCTTGGTTCAGTACAAAGCCAACTGCGGCAACATCTCGGCGGCCATCGGCCCCTTCGCCGTGGATGAAGGCATGGTGAAGGTCAATGGCGCTGAAGCAGTAGTGCGCATTCACAACACCAACACCGGTAAGATCATCGTCGCGCGTTTTCCCCTCGTGGACGGCAAGGCGGCGGTGGACGGCGACTTCGTGCTGCAAGGTGTCGCCGGTACGGGTGCACCTATTCAACTCGCGTTCCTCGATCCCGGCGGCGCGGTGACGGGCAAGTTGCTCCCCACCGGCAAAGTGCGCGACCGCGTGGCGGTGAAGGGCCTGGGCTCGCTCGATATGTCGTTGGTCGATGCCGCCAACCCCGTGGCCTTTGTCTCGGCACGTGATTTAGGTTTGTACGCGACGGAAACGCCCGAACAGCTCTCGACGCCGGAACTGCTGGCGAAGTACGAAGAAATCCGCGTCGCCGCCTGCGTGCGCATGGGCATTGCCGATGAGGCCGAAGCGCGTACCCAAACCAAAAATCTTCCTTTTATCGGTTTGGTGGCTGCCCCGGTGATGGCGAAAACCGCCAGCGGCAAGGCGCTGAACCCTGAAGACAGGCACATCGCCGTGCGTATGATCTCCTCGGGTACACCGCACAAGGCCACACCACTGACGGCGGCCATGTGTCTCGCGGTGGCGATCCGCATACCCGGTTCGATCCCGCATCAATATGCCAAACCATCCGAGGGCGATATTTTGATCGCGCATCCCTCCGGCGTGTTACCGGTGGCCGCGACCGTAAAAGACCGCGTGGCGGAATCGGCGGTGGTCTACCGCACCGCGCGCCGCCTGATGGAAGGCGCGGTGCTGGTGCCGCAAAGCAGCCTAAAGTAGGGGAGAGCCTATGCGCGCATTTCCAACCATGAAGCAGCGGCTGCAAACGCAAAAAGACGGCGAGGTGCTGCTGGGCGCGTTCGTGTTCTCGGTCGATCCCGCGATCCCCGAAGTCTATGCCGCCGCCGGGTTCGATTTCGTGATCGTGGATATGGAACACGGTCCCAACGATCTTTCTGCCACCATCGGCCACATTCGCTCAAGTCGAGGTGCCGGCGTCAATTGCATCGTGCGTGTCGGCGTGGCGGACCTGCCGAATATTCCGCGCCTGTTGGACGCCGGCTGCGAAGGCATCGTCATGCCGCATCTGGGTCTCGACGAAAACGCGTCGGCCGCGCTGCGTTCCATGAAATATCACCCGGCCGGCGAGCGGCCCACCTGCACGGGCGTTCCGGCGGCCTCTTACGGCCTACAGGACTTCGGTAGCGTCGTTACGCGCTCCAATTCCGAAATCCTATCCGTCGGCATGGTCGAAGACCGCGAGTGCGTCGCGCGCATCGACGACATTCTGAGCCGCAAGGAAGTGGATTGGCTCATGCCCGGCCCCGCTGATCTGTCCACGTCCTTAGGCGTTCATGGCCAGGTGCGCAGCCCCGTGGTGCTGGAGGCCGTGGACAAAATCTTCGCCGCGGCCAAGCGCCACAACATCCCCGTGGGCATGTACATCAACGACCCCGATGAATTGCCCGAATGGACCAAGAAAGGCGCGCGCTTCATCATCCTGTCCATCGACCTGAAATGGCTGGGCCGCACGCTGAAGGTTGCGGCTGAAAAGTGTCGGGGTCTTGTAACACGTTAGACCTGACACGTTAGACAGGCGTCATTCCGCAGTGCGGCAGTCACGGCGTTGCCCCTAGGGAGGCCTAAATCTTTCTGTTAGGGTCTCCCCCGATAGCCGAGGGGGAGAAACTCAGCGATGCAGTCGTCAGCCGGTTCCGTTGCCGTCATTATGTTTTTTGTCGTGATCGCCGTTACCTTGGCGATCACCTATTGGGCGGCGAAACGCAGCCATTCCACCAAACAACTCTACGCCGCCGGCGGCGATATCAAAGGTTGGCAGAACGGTTTCGCCATCGCCGGCGACCTTATTTCCGCCTCCACCGTGCTGGGCGGCGTGGGCATGTACTTCGCCTCGGGCTACGACACCAACATCTACTTCGTCTCTTCGCTGGGCGGATTGGCCTTTACGCTCGCATTGGTCGCGGGACCGCTGCGCCGCATTGGCCGCTACACATTCGCCGACGTGACCTCGGCGCGGCTATCGCCGGTGCCCATGCGCATCTTCTCCGCCATCAGCGCGCTGGTGGTGACGCTCATGTATCTCATCGGCCAGATGATCGGCGCGGGCGGGCTGATCGAAATCCTGTTCGGCATCCCTTACGAATACGCCGTGATCCTGATCGGCGGATTGATGGTGGTCTATGTCGCCTTCGGCGGCATGCTGGCCACCACCTGGGTGCAGGTCATCAAAGCCATCGTGCTGGTGTTCGCGCTGACGCTACTGTCGATCCTGGTGTTGGAGCAAACCGGCTTCAGCCTCGGCAGCCTTTATGAAAAGGCGCAGTCGATCCATAAACTCGGCAGCGATCTCTTCTTGCCCGGCGGTATGCACATGAGCGCGGTCTCGCAGTCCTCATTGATGATCGCCCTGGCGCTGGGTACACCCGGCATGCCGCACATCCTGATGCGTTTTTTCACCGTGCGCGACGCCAAAGCCGCGCGCCAATCCCTCATCGTCGCCATGAGCGTCATCGGCTTTGTCTATACGATGGTCTTCGGTGTCATTGGCGTTGGCGCTGTCGCCTTCATCACCGGCAATCCCGATTACGTCTCGGCGGCCGGTACACCGCGCGGCGGCAGCAACATGATTCTGCTGCATCTCGCCTCTTACGTCAGCGGTGATGTGCTGCTGGGGCTCATCGCCGCCGTGGCCTTTGCGACCATCCTCGCGGTGGTCGCGGGCCTCAACGTCGCGGCGTCCTCATCCATCTCACATGATATTTACGCCAACGTGGTCGCGCGCGGCCGGTCCACCGAGCGCGGCGAGGCCAAGGTGTTCCGCATCTCCAGCGTGGTCTTCGGCGCCGTCGCCATCCTGCTCGGCATCGCGTTCAAGGGACAGAACATCATCTATCTCACCGGCATGCTGTACTCCATTGCCGCCAGCGCCTGTTTCCCGGTGCTGCTGATGTGCATCTACTGGAAGCGCCTGACGACCATCGGCGCGGTCACGGGCGGCACCGTCGGCCTCGTCCTGTCCGTGGGCCTCATGATCCTCGGTCCTAATATCTGGGTGCAGATCTTGGGTAACGCCGCGCCGATTTTCCCCATCGATAATCCCGCCATCATCTCCATGCCGGCGGCGTTCATTGTGATGATCGTGGTCTCGCTGCTGACCCGGGAATCCACCAGTCAGGCTCTGGCCGCAGCGCCCGCTGAATAAATCATATCAACGCCTCTTGCTGAGGTTATGCCGCCCCTTTAATTTGTCCGGACATTTGACGGGAATATCGCGATGTACGCAGCGCCGCCGGAAGTGAATGCCCAGATTTTCGTCCGCATTCCGGAAAAATTTCACATCAAAGGCAAACCGACCCACTGGGCCGAAATCCAGCTGCATACGCCGGAAGTGCCGTGTTTCCTGGAGGGCCCGTCCTTCGACCGCGAGAATAACCTGTGGGTCGTCGATATCCCGTGGGGCCGGCTGTTCAAGATCACGCCGTCGGGCAACGTCACCTGCGAATTGGAATACGACGGCTGGCCCAATGGCCTGAAGTTCCACAAGGACGGCCGCGCCTTCATCACCGACGCCAAAAACGGCGTCATGGTGTTCGATCCCAACACTGGCAAGATCGAACCGTTTCTGGATAAGGTGCTGGCGCAGGGCTTCCGCGGCGTCAACGATCTGGTGTTCGCCTCCAACGGCGACATGTATTTCACCGACCAGGGCCAGACCGGCTATCACGATCCCACGGGCCGCCTGTACCGCGTGCGCGCGAACGGGCAGGTCGATCTGCTGGTCAGCAATATTCCCAGCCCCAATGGTCTCGTCCTCAACCTGCCGGAAACCATGGTCTATGTCGCCGTGACGCGCGACAACGCCGTCTGGCGCGTGCCGATGGTCAAGGACACGCAGGTCACAAAAGTCGGCAAGTTCATTCAAATGTCCGGCGGCGGCGGGCCCGACGGCATGGCGCTGGATGAAAGCGGCGGCCTCGCCGTGTGCCATGTCGGCCTCGGTTCCGCCTGGCTGTTCAGCAATCTCGGCGAGCCCTTGTTGCGCATTCGTGGCAATGTCGGCACGCATATCACCAACTGCGCCTACGGCGGCAAGGACAACAAGCAACTGTTCATCACCTCGCCGGAAGCGGTGCTGGTGGCCGACCTGCCCACGCCGGGCCGCAAGATGTACTCCCATCAATAGGACGGACGATGGGGGGGATCGACAAAGCACTCAGCATCGATGACCTGCGCAAGCTGGCCAAGCGCCGCTTGCCGCGCGTGATCTATGACTTCCTGGAAGGCGGCTGCGAGGACGAACACGCCGTGCGCCGCAATCGCGAAGCGTACGAGCGCCAAATCCTGCTGCCGCGCTACTTCGTTGACATCACGCAACGCAATCAGTCACTCAGCGTCTTTGACCAAACATTCTCGCTGCCCTTCGGCATCGCGCCCACCGGTGTAGCGGCCATGGTGCGGCCGAAGGCCGACTTGCTGCTGGCGGAAGCCGCCGCCGCCGCCAACATCCCGTTCATCATCTCCGGCAGCAGTACGTGCACGCTGGAAGACGCCGCGAAGGTGTGGCCCAAGTGCTGGTATCAGCTCTACATCCCCAATGATCTCACCATCACCACCGATCTGCTGAAGCGCTGCGAGAAAGCGGGCATTTCAACTTTGGTTGTCACGGTTGATGTGCCGATCCATGCCAAGCGCGAGCGTAATATCCGCAGCGGTTTTGTGCGCCCCTATACGCCGACGCTGCCGATTATTATTGAGGGCCTGCGTCATCTGCCATGGGTGTGGGACTACATCCGCACCGGCATGCCCTATCAGGAAAACTGGCTGCCTTACGTCAAGAAGGGCATCGCCTCGCGTGAGTTGATGGCGATCTACGCCACGCAAGTGCCGTCGCCGCAGACCTGGAAAACGCTGGAAACCTTGCGCAAGCTCTGGCCCGGCAAGCTGGTGATTAAAGGCATCCTGCATCCCGACGACGCCGTCCAGTGCGTGAACACCGGCGCCGACGGCATCATCGTGTCCAACCACGGCGGACGCCAGTTGGATCGCGGCGTGCCCGCTATCGATATGTTCCCGGCCGTCAAAAAAGCTGTGGGGGATCGCGCCACGCTGATGATCGACAGCGGCATCCAGCGCGGCGCGGACGTGGTCGCGGCGCTGTGCCACGGCGCGGCGTTCACCTTCGTCGGCCGCGCGACGATCTACGGCGTCGCGGCAGCGGGTGTGAAGGGCGTCAGCCGCGCCATCAACATCCTGCAAAACGAAATCCACATCGCCACCGGCCAGATCGGCTGCCCCGATGTGCGTAAGCTGGGCCCGCAATACCTCTATCGTCCGGGAGATTGGTCATGACCGAGAACATCCTGCGCCGGAAGCTGATGGCGGGCGAGGCGGGCATTGGCGTCGGCGTACGCTTCTGCCCGTCCGTAGAAATGGCCGCGTTGATGAAGGATTGCGGTTACGACTTCCTGTTCATCGACTTCGAGCACAGCAATTTCGATATGAACACCGTGGTGAACATGTCCCAGGCCGCACTCACCGCCGGCATCACGCCGCTGGTGCGTATTCCCGAAGGCGAAATTTCCATGGGCACGCGCGCGCTGGATGGCGGCGCGTGGGGCTTGGTGTTGCCCCATATCAATACAGCGGCGCAGGCCCGGGAATATGTGAACTCCTTCAAATATCCGCCCATCGGCGAACGCTCGTCGGGCCCGCCCATGCCGCAGCTCGGGTTCCAGTCGCCGGCCAAGGTCTCGGACAAGTTCAATAGTGAAATGTTATTGGTGGCGATGATCGAAACGCCGGAGGCGGTCGAGAACGCCGAAAGCATCGCGGCGGTCGAAGGCATCGACATTCTATTCATCGGCACCAACGATCTCACGCTGACCATGGGCCTGAAGGGCGATCTTCTGAACCCGCGCGTGACGGAAGCCTACACGAAGGTTGTCGCCGCCTGCCGCAAGCACAACAAGATCCCCGGCGCCGGCGGGATCTATGACGACGCGGTTATTCGCCGCAATCTCGACATGGGCATGCAGTTCATTCTCGCCGGCGGGGATTACCTTTATATGGTGACGTCGGCAAAAGCCCGTATCGCCGCTATCGCCGACGCTGTGACGGCGTTCCGTAAGAAGTAATATGCAAAGCACAGTTGCGCAGGTTCTGGCGGCCGCCTGGAAGCGGCACGGCGTAAAGCACATCTTCGGCGTACCCGGCGGCGGCTGCAGTCTCGACATCATCCGCGCCTGCCACGAAATCGGTATTTCCTTCGTACTGGCGCGCACCGAAACCGGCGCGGCCATTATGGCCGCGACGGCGGCGGATCTGACCAATTCCATCGGCATCGTTATCACGACGCTGGGTCCTGGCACCGCCAGCGCCATCAACGGCGTGGCCTATGCCCAGGTGGATCGCGCGCCGCTGTTGGTCATCACCGACGGCTGGACCGCGAAGCAATCCGCTTATGACACGCACCAGCGTTATGACCAGAAGGCTCTCATGGCGCCCATCACCAAGACGCAGACGCGATTGGACGGCGACAATGTGCCGGGCGAAGTCGAAAGCCTGATCCAGCTGGCGCGCGCCATGCCGCAGGGACCGGTCTACATCGAGCTGACGGGCGAAGCCGCGCGCCGGACGGTGGACGGCACGTTCACGCCAAAGCCTGCACCTGCTGTCACACCGCCGGATGCCAAAGTGATCGCCCAGGCGCGCGACATGATCGCCGCCGCGCGCAAGCCGGTGATCATCATCGGCCTGGAAGCGCGCACGCCCGGAGCGGGCGCACCTATCAAAGCGCTGGCGGAAGAACTCGGCTGTCCCATCTTCTCCACCTACAAAGCCAAGGGTGTGGTGCCCGATAGCCATCCGCAATGGGTGGGCCTCTTCACGGGTGCTGCGGCCGAGCGTGACTGTGTCGCAGCAGCGGATCTGATCATATTCATCGGCTTCGATCCGGTCGAACTGATTGGCCGCCCGTGGGTCTATACCGCCCCGGTGCTGGATGTCAGCGCCGTGCAGCATCCGGTCCATTATGTGACGCCGGAGATCGGGATCTATCACGACGTGACTTCGAGCGTGTCGGCTTTGCGTGGGGGACTGAAGCGCAGCCAGTGGACGCCGGAAGATATCGCGAAGTACCGCGACGCCATGCGCACGCGCATTATCTATAAAGGCGAGGGCACAGCCTTCACGCCCGATGCCGTGGTGGCCACGGCGGCCAAAGCTGCCCCCGGTGCGCGCGCCACGGTCGATGCCGGCGCGCACATGATCTCATCCATGGCCCTGTGGCCCGCGCAACTGGCCAACGATGTCCAAATTTCCAACGGCCTCTCAACCATGGCGTTCTCGCTGCCTGCCGCCATTGCCACGGCGCTGACGGATCCGTCCCGCGCCGTTGTGGCTTTTATCGGCGATGGTGGTTTGATGATGTGCGCGGGTGAACTGGCTACCGCCGCGCAGCACAAGGCGCGCCTCTGTGTCGTGGTCTTCAACGACGGCGCGCTCTCGCTCATCAGTTTGAAACAGCGCTCGCGCCAGCTGCCGACCGAAGGCGTGGAATGGCCCAAATCCAACTTCGCCGCTGTTGCTGAAGGTTTCGGCGTGAAGGGTTTCCGCGCGCGTACGCCGACGGCCTACGAAAGCGCGCTCAGCGCCGCCCTGGCCCATGACGGCCCCAGCCTGATCGACGTCGATGTTGATCCTTCGGGATATCTCGCGCAGGTGACGGCGCTGCGCGGCTAGCTATTCCCCAACCCGGTCCGACATGTTGTCGCGCTTCAACCGCATCGAATACATGAAGCGGTCGGAGGGGTGGATATTCAGCGCCACCTCGATGAGGCGTCCGCCTGCGCCATAATAACGGCGGGTGATCAACAGGGCAGGTGATCCGGGTTTCACGCCCAGTACGGCGGCGCGTTCTTTGGGCACAACGGTGGCCTGGATGTCCTGTTGGATTTCGACGATGGTCTCGCCGTACTTGCGCTCGATCAGCGTATAGACCGCGATGCGGCGCACGCCGATGTCCTTCACCACGCCGCCGAAAGCCTTGTCGATGTAGACATCGGTCCAGGACATGGGCTGCTTCTTGTCGGCCGAGCGGCGCACGCCCTGTACATGCATCCACACCTTACCGATGCGCGAGCCCAGCTGATCGGCCAGGGCGCCGTCGGCGGTGACTTTGCCGTGCGAGAGCACATCCAGCACGGTCTCGTGCGCGAACTGCGCCACTTCGCCCAACGAATGCAGCGACTGCGAATAACGGGTTTGGGTATTGCGCGCTTCCACGCGCGTACCGATGCCGCGCCGCGCGCTCAGCAAACCTTGCGCGCGCAAATGGCGGATGGCTTCACGGATGGTGTGGCGGCTGACGTCGAACTCGGCGCACAACTCTTCTTCCGTCGGCAGCAGGCTGCCCACGGGAAAGCGTTTCGAGGCAATGGCCTTGGAAAGGTTATGAGCGACTTGGAGGTAGAGAGGTTGGCGTTCAGCGCCGCGTTTAATCATGAGAGCCCCAATTTTAACAGGACGGCCTCAACTGCTGGCTGCCGTCTTGCGGCGTAACATATACGAAAGCCCCGGGTGGGCCAAAGTGAACGCTACCTTAAATTGGTCTTTTTTCGGCTTTTTTAGGCCCTTTTAGTCCCGATAAGACGGGTCGGTCCGGTCCAGCAGGCGCAGCATGGTCGGCCATTCCAAAATGCCATAGGGCCGGCGCGTTTCGGGCAAGTAGCTATGCGAGACCTTTTCCGGGATTCCGGCGGGCGGATAGTTGATCTCGGTATTGCAGGCCATGACGTCGGTCTGCACCTTGCAGGCGTTTTCCAGCCAGTACAGGGCGTTGAATGCTTCGGCCACTGATGGGCACGCGATCAGCAGGCCGTGGTTGCGCAGGATCATGTGGTTTTCCTTGCCCAGGTCGGCGACGAGACGCTTCTGCTCGTCGAGATCGAGGGCAGGGCCTTCATAGTCGTGATAGGCGACGCGGCCGTGGAAGCGCATCGACACCTGCGTCAACGGCAGCAGGCCGCATTTCATGGCGGACACCGCCATACCTGCGCGGGTGTGGGTGTGCATCACGCAGCCCACGTCCGGGCGCGCGCCATGCACGGCGCTGTGAATCACATAACCCGCGGGATTGATATTGAGACCCAGATCATCATTGGGATTCATGATGACTTTGCCTTCGAGGTCGATCTTGATCAGGCGCGAGGCGGTGATTTCGTCGAACAGCAAGCCGTAAGGATTGAGCAGGAAGTGTTCCTCCGGTCCCGGCACGCGTGTCGAGATGTGGGTGTAGATCAGATCGCTCATGCCGTAGCGATGCACCAGCCGGTACGCAGCGGCGGTATCGACGCGGGCCTGCCACTCTTCGGGGCTGACCATATCGCGCACGTTCATGCGAGGCTTATTGATCTGATTCATCACATTCTCCCGCAGCTCATTTTGGCCGCTGTCATATCTTCATCATATCCGAACAAAGGCAGTCCAAACCACCCGTTTGGGTGACGCTCTGGACCCATTTTATATAGCAAATGCGCTTTTCAGCGCTGGGGGCCCATGCTATTTGTCCGTACAAATGAAATACCCCTAAAATGGGTATTCGAAAAGTGTTTGTACCCAAGAGTATGTTTTTATGACGCACAAGCCCGCAACGCCCGATAAGAAAGTTGTCATGGCCGGTTACACCCAGGGTCGTTACCTGGAGGATTTCCGCGTGGGCGACGTGTACGAGCACCGCCCCGGCCGCACGATTACCGAGGCCGACAATACCCACTTCAGCCTGCTGACCATGAACCGCCAGCCGCTGCACTGCGACGCGGCCTTCGCGTCACTGTCGGAATTCGGCCGTCCGCTGGTCAATTCGGCGCTCACGCTGGCCATCGTGGTTGGCATGACCGTGGACGATGTTAGTTTCCGCGCCATCGCCAACCTGGGCTGGAAAGACATCAAACTCGTCGCGCCGGTCTTCCCGGGCGATACGCTCTACGCCCGTACCAAGGTGCTGGACGTGCGCGAGTCCAAGTCGCGGCCCACGCAAGGCATCGTGACGACGTCGACCGAAGGCTACAAAGCCGACGGCACGGTGTTCATGCAATTCGAACGTATGAGCCTGATTCCCAAACGCGGCCACGGCGTGGGCGATTAGTCCTCCGCGCGTTTCATTTCACGATCATTGTTCCCTTGGGGGAGAGACCCAATGCCCGCCACGCAAGACACATCCATTTCGCAAAAGCTCGGGGCCTTTGTCGGCAGCGTCACCAGCGCCGACATTCCCGCCGATGTGCGCCTGCGCGGCCAGCATCACATTCTCGATGCGGTGGGTATCGCTTTGGCCTCGGGCCGTTTTGATTTTTCCAAAACCACGCTGAAGGGCATTCAGGCGCTCGGCGGCACCGGCAACGTGCCGGTCATCGGCATGCCCGCGCGCTTGTCGCCGCGCGATGCCGCCATGATGAACGGCTTCCTGGTGCATGGTCTCGACTTCGACGACACGCACATGGGCGGCGTCATTCATCCCACCGCCAGTGTGTTGCCCGCCGTGCTCTCGGCCAGCAGCATGGTCAGCGCCTCCGGTGCGGATCTGGTGACGGCTTATATTCTCGGCATTGAAGCGGCCACGCGCCTGGGCAGTGTCGCGCAGGGCGGTTTCCATCAGGTCGGTTGCTCGGTCTCACCGATCAGCAAATGAACGACGCGCAGGGCATTTCGCTCTCCATGGCTTCGGGCAGTCTCGAATTCCTGGCTGATGGCGCCTGGAACAAGCGCCTGCATCCGGGCTGGGCCGCCGCCGCCGGCATCACCGCCGCTGTACTAGCGAAGGAAGGCTTCAACGGCATCACGCTGCCCTACGAAGGCCGCTTCGGGTTCTTCAACGCCTACCTCGGTAAGGAAGCGGGCCGTCAAAAGCTGGAGCTGGCGACCAACGGCCTGAAGACGTCCTGGGAACTGATGAACACGGCCATCAAGCCGTACCCCACATGC
>JAOTRH010196193.1:0-11429 GCA_034768845.1 Heliamphora exappendiculata
AATTTCAATTTATTGTAAATTGTTGAAAGTTTAATAAAGATGTATTTTCTGGATTCCCGAGCTTGTATTTTATGTCGTCGTTGAAAATTCTCCCAACAGAATTAACTATATTTAAACAAAATTTCAAGAAAAATATGTTATTTACCCAAATTTTAAACATCTCAAACAGGAAGAACATCAATGGCCAACGACATAAAAGATCTTACACCAATCCCTGACAATTTTAATTGATTTTCGCATTGACTTCTTTCGCTTGCATGATAGAATCTTCTTATTTTTGAAAAATGAAAAACAAAATAAAAAACTAAAACATCAATCCCAAGTTCTTATACCGTATCGGCCACAGTGCTAACTTTTTTTATTGGACGATACTTATTATATTAGGTGTAATTTGTGCCAAAAATTATTATTATAATTTTTTTTAAATTATTTAATGGCTTGTAATGATAATTAAAGTTATAAATGACAAAAATTATAAAATAATAATAATAATAGCAGATTAATGAATTATTTAAATACTCGAATTAAATAATAACAAATTAATTAAAAATTATACAATTATCACATCTTAATTGTTAGTTGTACTTGAATTAAATAGCCGATCAAAAAGATAAAAGTCCCAATAAACTTCATCTCACCATTAGATTGTTTAGAAAAAAAATAAGAACTCTTGAATTAACAAATACATATCACATTAACTATTATAACTTGTTATATAGATTGGTAAAATATTAGTTATCATTTGATTTCTGTAAAATGCTTCATATATTTTTTTTAAAAATACTATCCATTAATAAATAATGTATTCTAATATAAATATTTATCTAACACAACATTTCAATAGTTAGATTAAATTTAGTTATTTATTTTTTTATATATAATGGGTGAACATAAAAGTGAGATAAATTTAGTATATATATTAAATATTATTTTTATGATGACGTAACACCAACTAGTTGGAGAACACGAGAAGATTTTAGGTGCCGTGAGCGTAAATGTCAGTTGGTACCCTCAACCAATGAGGACTTGCCAGCTCATTTTAAAAAAAACACAAAATTTAAGCAGCGCCGCAGTGCTCCCTCCTCGACGCTCACCCTCGCCGTCGCCACTTGCGGTGGCTACCAACGCCGCCGCCGTTGATTTTCGTCGTCGTCACTGCTGCCGGGGAACCGCTCTCTCTCTCTCTCTCTCTCTCTCTCTATCTCTTCCCTTCTCTTTCTAATTTCCGTCGTCGTTGCCGCCACTAGGAAACCGCCCTCTCTGCATCTCTCTATCTCTCTCGCTATTCCTTCCCCTCTCTCCCTCTCTGTATCCTCTCTCTGGCGGTGGCAACAACGATAGAAATTAACGACGACGGTGTTGACGGCCACCGCAAGTGGCGAGGGGAGGGTGGGCATCGGGGAGGAGGGACTGCGACGCTGCTTTAATTTTGTGTTTTTCTTTTTAAAAAAATGAACTGGCAAGTCCTCGTTAGTTGAGGGTACCAACTGACATTTACCCTCACGGCACCTAAAATCTTCTAGGAGAACACAGCCCATGATATAAGTTTGAATCTTGAATTTGAAGGAAACAAGAAGAAGAACAAAAAATTAAGTAGAAAAAGTTTTTTTTTTTTTTTGTTGAAGTTATGGACTCATCGGTACCACTCAGCATATTTTTGCCACCACTCAATAATTTTTGAACAGTCGATACTGACGGATAGTTCCTAATACCGATTACTTAATTTTTTTTAAAAAAATTTTTGCTTAAAATTTTTTTAAAAAGTTCATTAATTTGATATCTATTGACTTTTTTCATATATTTTTATATTCACTTTTTTATAAAAAAATATATATTTAAAAATAAAAAAATTTACAAAAAAAATTAGTCCAAACACATGCTAATTTCTAGTATTGACCGACAATTCTTGCAAAAATTATGTCAGTACTAGAAATAATTCCTACTATAACTGGTAATGAATGATATTTTAGACGAAACAAAATTAAATACTTTGATACTAATTTTTTCTCTAAAATAGTACATACTATAAGATTATGTTTGTTTTGAAGGTAAGAATTACGAAATATTTAGTATTCCCTCACTAATAGTCCTAGAATAGTAATTTCAATGCATTATTAATTTCTATTTTTATCAATTCTCATGTTTGGTTATTTAATAGGATACTAAAAGTTATCATATTCAATTTTTTGTTTGTAGATTTGAAAAAAAAAATTTATACATAAATAATAATAATACGCTATACAATTGTACCCAAATCAACATGAACCAAACTTAAAAAATAAACAACTTTTAAAATAGAAAAAATATTTAAAAAACAGTTTTTAAAGAAACAAGGAAAATTAATAGTTTTAAAAATAAAAGAAAAAAATAAAAAATAGTTAAAAAATAAATAAGTGGTTTAGAAAAATATATATATAAAAACATAATATAAAAAAAAACAGTTAAAAAAATATAATAAAACATATTTTTTTAATAAAAGAAACATAAAAGTTTCTTAGAAACAAAAAAAATAACAGTTTTTAAAATAAACAATATATGAAAAACAATTTTTAAAATAATTAAAAAACAGTCTTTAAAATAAGAAATAATAAAAAACAGTTGTTTCTAAAAATAATAATAATAAACAGTTTTCTTAAAAAAAACAACAAACAGTTTTTTAAAAAAATTAATAATCTGTTTTTCTATAAATAAAAAATATTTTTTTAAAACTAATAATAAAAAACCATTTTTCTAATAAAAAATATATAATACTATTTTAAAAGATAATAATAATATTTTTTTAAACATTTAAGTATAAATATTTTAATCCCAGATTATCATTTTCATTTCCTTCCTATGATAAAGTTATTCCCCATTTATGAAATTCAAAGCCTCCCGAATAATTTATCCAGTTTCATTGATCGTAATTAATCATGAAATAAAAATTATCTTTTAAATCATTTATTTATTTTAAAATTTATTTTTTTTTAAAACAAACATGGCCTAAGTGTCAGCCGATACAGAATGGACATAACTGCATCGACCAAACAAAACTTTCAAAATTATGAATTTTGAAAAATAATATTCAATCACTCTCATGATTTATTTGGCGCACTAGTTTTTAAATTAATTGTAAATATATTTCGTGCAATTTTGGGGCATGAATGAAAAACGTTGGACCTGGCTGGTGACATTACATTGGAAATTGCGTTTTGCTCTATAATTTTCCAAAATACTCAGTAGTATGAGTTTTTTCTCTTATTTTTTTTTTCTCTTTGCTGTCCTTGTATTCTTAATTAAAATAAATATATTTTTTTAAAATATTTTATTAATTAAATAGTAAATTTTAAATCTTATACTTAACCTACATAATTAAATAGTAAATTTTAAATCTAATACTTAACCTATGTAAAAACGTAAGATTGTGTTCACTGAATACGTTTTTACTAAAAATGAATTTTATTAAACACATATTTTATACTAAATTATGTAACATAACGTTAAATAATGTAACATAACATTAAATAAAGTAATAAACATAATATTAAATATTTATTTACAAACATATTTGGTAAACACAATTTCAGAACTAATTCTGAAAACGTGAACAGGCTTACAATTCAACCAAGAATTCTGACCTATTCAATTTTTGGAAAAACTATTATGGATCATATTTGGTGGACCTATTTAAAAATAAATCCTAATTTAACTACTTATGATTACTTTAGATAAATATATTCATATATGAATCACTTTTTTTTTGGTAATTAAAATTAAATTTCATTAACATAGAAGATGAATAATAAATATATAGATATATAGATGAGAGAGGATAAAACTACGGGTTTGAAACCTAGTCCAAAACAGACATATCCAAGACTTGTTTTAAAAGACCAGACAATTAAATGCTAGGCCCACAATGAGTTCGGACCTTCCAGAATGATAGAGCTCACAATACTTAGGCCCAAGTCGGCCCCAGGCAAACCAGATAACTTCAAGAAATTCTATTCATGATACAAATGGTTCGAGAACGGAAGATCTAGTGTCTAAGGCAATTCTAATTGCCTTTGAATAAGAAAAAATTTCAGAAAAAGATAAGAGCCAAAGTCCTAAGAGAACTTAACCTCCCTAGTTTCAACTTCTATATAAAAAAAGGTACACCATGCCCTCAGGTACGTAAATCTGAGCCCAATTCTTGATTAAACACCTCCCGAAAAAAAATTCTAACTTGAACGTCGGAGTGTTTCCCGATCAAATCAGATTGAAAAACACTAACAATGTTCTTTGTCTTGCAGGAGTTCGACAACTGTCCTAACAGCCTCAAGTGAGTTCGGCGGCTAGAAGTTCGGTTCATATTTTGTTCGGAGCCATCATACTTGAACTAATTTGCTTGGTTCTAATTGTACCATCACGTTTTTAACGTGCACAATAGATATAAATATTATTTTTTCTTTTGAAATTAAATTTTTCGTAACTAAAATGGGTAACGATTTAAGTATCAAATTATTAGAAACAAATCTATTAAGTGGTCTATTAACTAAAATGGGTAACGATTTGTTTCTAATAGAAACAAATCAAATTATTAGAAACAAATTTTCATAACTAAAATGGGCAACTTTGATATTAACTTTCATTTTCAACAATTGATATCACCTTTCACTGATTTTGGACCCATTGCAACGTTATTTATTTGAAAATTGTTATAAGATCTTATTTTAAAAAATGATCGGCGATCTCATTTTTTGCAATAAAACTCAACTTTGATCTCATTTTTCCCATGAGTTTTTGTTGAATGACAATTCATAATTTTTTTAATGAGTTTTATATTTTCCCGAGTTTATTAATGTCAATTCGATCTACATTTTTAGTAAATGTTTGTCTTTGTATGATTCATCATTTCTTGTTTATAAATACACAAAATAAAATGGAAAAAATTTAAAAATGATGTATTAGCCTAACATGCGCTAGTTGCAGTAAATTACGCATTTGTAGAAAATAAGATAATTTAACCTCAGAAAAATGAGATATTTTACAATAGTAAGAAATTTTTGTGTATAATGATACATTTTGTAAAATGAGATATACATGCTATAAGATGTGTTTTTTTTAATGAGTTATTTTTAAATGATAAGTTTTCTATATAAATGTAGTTACGAGCACAAAAATATCTCATTTCTTCACAAATAAGATATTTTCAATTACACAAAAAAAATACTTCATTTTTTGTAATGTCTCATTTTTTTCACAAATAAAATATTTTTAATTACACAAAAAATAGGCTCTTTTAGCAAAATACGTAAGATTTTTAACTTAATTAACGAATTGAGGATTTTAAAACTTAATTCCCAACTTACGTAAAAATATATTTGCTAAACACATTTTATGTACAAATATTTTCGACAAATACGTTAGTTTTAAAAAAATAATATTTAAACGTAAGACATGTTTAGTAAACACGCTTTATGTCCAAATACATAAATTTTTATACTTTTATACATAAAGTGTGATTAACAGCAACGCTTTTATACTTTTATACATAAAACGTGAATATCAAACACGCTTTTATTGAAAATTAATTTTAATAGAAAACGTGTTTAATAAACATACTTTATTAGTAAATTTGAAAGAGTGTTTAGCAAACACGTTTTCATTAAAAATAATTTTAACAGAAAATGTATATACCAAATATGCTTTATTAATAAACAGGCTTTGGTAAAAGCGTTTTCTTTAGAAATGGAGATAAACACCGAAATGTGTTTACTGAAAAAAGTTAATAAAAAATATATTTATATGAAAAGTGTTTTCTTTAGTTTTTGAATATATTTTTATAATTAGATCTATTTATTACGTAGAACTCGTCAAATTTCTTGTTTGTAAATGAAAATTAGATTGATTTGATAACTGTAACTAAGTGATTGAATAACATTTGTTTAAATTTTTTTTTTAAATTATAACTTTTATTTATATTATTTATAAAAGAATATTATGTGATTACTTAGCTATAGTTATCGAGTCAACCTAAATTTTTTTATGAATAACAAATTTATTGAATTTTACGTAATAAACGGATCCGATCATAAAAAAAATATTTATAAATTAAATAAAAAAATATAAACAAAGTTTAAATTCATTGAAATTAACTTATTAAAAATACGAAAGCATTCGAGACTAACTCATCCATGAATATGCAGATTTGGTAACGGTAAAAAAGCCTAATGAAAAATATATTTACATGAAAAGTGTTTTTTTTAGTTTCACAATATATTTCTATAATTGAATCTATTTATTGCGTAGAACTCGTTGAATTTATTATTTGTGAAAAAAAATTAGATTGATTTGATAACTGTATCTAAGTGATTGAATAACATTTATTTAAAAAAAAATTTAAATTATAACTATTATTTATATTATTTATAAAAAAATATTATGTGATTACTTAATTACATGTATCAGGTTAATCTAAATTTTTAAATAGATAACAAGTTTATTAAATTTTACGTAATAAACGGATTCGATCATAAAAAAATATTTAGAAATTAAATTAAGAATATGAACAAAGTTTAACTCATTTTAGATGAATTTGTTAAAAATATGAAATCATCACATACTAATACTCATCTATGCTAAAGGCTTGTTTTACTCTAAAAGCGTACTTTCTAAACATGCTTTTATTGAAAATAAATTTTAACATAAACTGTGTTTATCAAACACATTTTATTAACAAACTTAAATTTTAACATAAAATGTGTTTATCAAACACGCTTTATTAATAAACTTAAATGCGTGTTTAGCAAACACGCTTTTATTGAAAATGAATTTTAACGTAAAATTTGTTTATCAAACGCGCTTTATTAATAAACTTGAAAGCGTATTTAATAAACACGTTTTTCTTAAATTTCTACTGAAAACGTATTTACTAAGCACACTTTATGTATAAATTCAGTAAGCGTACTTACTAAATATATTTTTATATTATTATTTTCATTTTTTTGAGGTTAAGCTTAACGTGTTTAGCAAACACGTTTTTTATTACTAAATACACTTTTACGTAAAATAGGAATTAAGTTTTAAAAATTCTATTCCGTTAATTAAATTAAAATATTCGCATATTTTGATAAAAGAGTCCAAAAAAATGTCTTATTTTTTGTAAAAGTATTAATTTTTAACCTGATGTTATGTTTCATGTGAGTCGTAAAATGTCTCCCTTTCGTCCCCTTCCTACAATCTCCTCAATAGGCATATTTGTTTTGAGAAAAACAAACTTAGAATTGGATTAATAATCTTATATTCCATAATTGATTATAATTAATGGTCCCGGATACATTATTCGGGAGAATTTTTAATTCCATAAATCTGAGATAATTATGTTTTAAGGAAAGAAGTTGGATTGACAATCTAATCCATACTCAAATATCAAAAAATATTTTATTTTTATTTTTTTAGAATAATATTATATTTTTTTTAATTAGAAAAAAAGTTTTTTATTATTAGTTTTAGAAAAAAAATTTATTTTTTATTTATAAAAAACAGTTTATCATTTAAAAAAAACTGTTTGTTGTTTTTTTTAAAGAAATCTGTTTATTATTTTTTTTTTTTTTAAAATGTTTTTTTATTATTTCTTATTTTAAAGTATGTTTTTTAATTATTTTAAAAACTGTTTTTTAATTATTTTTAAACTTTTTTATATATGTTTTATTTTAAAAACTGTTATTTTTTTTTTTGTTTTTAAGAAACTTTCTTTCTTTGTATTTTTATTTTATTGAAAAAAAATCTGTTTTATTTTTTTTATTATTTTTTAACTATTTTGTTTTTATATATATTTTTCTAAACCGCTTATTTATTTTTTTAACTATTTTTTGTTTTTCTTTTATTTTAAAAACTATTTATTTTTCTTGTTTCTTTAAAAGCTATTTTCTATATTTTTTCTATTTTAAAAATTATTCAGTTTTTATTTTGATTTATGTTAATTTGATTTCAATTATGTAACGCATTATTATCATTTATGCATAATTATAAGATTTATTTTATAGTTTACAAAAAAAAAAATTAGATATTATAATTTTTAGTGTCCCATAAAATAACAAATATGAAAATAAAAAAAATTAACAATGCATTAAATATATTATTATAAAATTATTAGTAAAGAGATACTAAATACCTCTAATCCTTTCTTTCAAAACAAATATAGCCAATGAGTTCAAAACTTCAAATCTTGATATCATAGCGCAAAAATAACCTCTTTATAATGAAATCAAAAACCCTATAAATGGAAGAAGCAAAAGGAGACGACGAAATGGGTCTAGCCGAGTTTGTGGCGGCAATCGCAAAAATTGCGGTAGCGCGGATCTGCGAATGGGCGGGGTTTAGTGCCACCTAGCGCGACCCCCTCACCACCACCGGCGACGAATTCAGGAGGGAGATTGATCATCGCCATGGACGATCTTCCATTTTACAAAACTTGTTTCAATGGCTTCCATGGATTTACTTTTTGATCTCTCTCTCGGCACCCACTTCACACCAATGCTGATTGTTGATCCCTCAATATTAATTGCAAATGTATAAAATACATACGTACACCCGCGCGCGCGCACACACACACACACACACACATATATATACATCAAGTAATTGGTTATAAATCAGAAGGTTGGGATGGAGGCTAGCGTTTGGAGTGTGAAGGGAGGGCGGTGCTAGTGGTGGAGATGGAGGTGGCAACGTTGCGTGCGATGGTGTTAGGGTTAGGGATGGTGGTACTGTGAGGGTTGGGGATGGATGCTAGGGTTTGGAGTGGGGAAGGGGTGGGGTTGTCCTCTAGCGCAGCCACCATCACCCGTCGTTGATGGTGGCAACGAGCTCCTCGTTGTCGTCGTTGCTGAAATTCAGCTGTGGTTTGTCATTAAATTGCTTTTAATCATTCCCGCACATCCTTAAAAAGTAATCCCTTGTCGGCATCACCTTTCTCCGCCACCATCACCCCCTCCCATCCCCATGTGAACCCGTCTCTCTCTTCTACGACTTTCATCTATTGTATCATGGATGCCTCCACTTCTCCATTTTACAAAACTTGTTTCAATGGCTTCCATGGATTTATTTTGTAATCTCTCTCTCTTTCTCTCCCCTTATTTTGTTGATGGAGGCCTGGTAGGGTTTGTGAAGGTGAGTGTTGGTGGCTTGGTGCCACTGATGTGGTGGCCGATGATTGCTTTGGGATCGCCGGTGAGTTTTGGAATAGCCGGTGGGATGGTGGGGAAACAGAAAGAGGGGGCTGGGGTTTGTTAAAGGTATTAGAGTTATTTTATTTTTGTCGTTGTCGTCTCTAGCCAGAGAGTATAGCATGATTTTTAAAAATATTTAAATTTTTTAGAAGTTGAAAATTTTAGTTACATATACTAAATGTCATTTTTTGCACAAAATAAAATATTTTTAGTTATACGTAGTAAATGTTTTAGTTTTACGCAAACGAGGCATTCTTGGCTAGGCATAAGAATTTTTTTTTACACAAATAAAATCTTTTTAATTATTCATAAAAAGTGTTTCATTTGTTGGAAAATGAGTTTTGAATAAAAATTAAAACATGATTTTTAGTTAACTTTAAAGCTAATTATCTTTGTTTTGGATTAATCTTTTTTTTATGATTTCAAGTTCTAATTTGATGATTCCAAGTTTTAATTCCAACAACTTAAGACAGATTACTTCCATTCTTAGTTTCTGGATTTGTTTACTGTCGGTATTTAATTAAAGTAGTGCTTTAATTTACTTGTTGAGTTTAATCTTGAGTTACAGTATTTTAATTTACTGTTTTAAAGTTTCAGAAAACTGGTTTTATTTAAAACTGTTATTGCAGTTTTAATTTACTGTGTTTAAATTTTATAAACTTATTGTTGGATTCTGTTTCGGTTTTAATTCGATTTTTGCAGTTATGGCAACCGAAATCGACAACAGGATGGACCCTTCCCCTACTGCTTCTGCCTTTGTGGTGACTTCTGTTCCAGCCCCGATTTCGACTTTTATTTCGGCTCCGATTCTGACTACGGTTCCTGTGATCCACGGGGAGAAATCGAAAAAATTCAATGGGACATATTTTAAGAGGTGGCAGCAAAAGATACTGTTTTACCTAACGACGCTGAATTTGGCGCGATTCCTCCAAGAGGATGCTCCTTCGTTGTCTCGGAACAAATATGGCAGACAAGTTGTGGCGGCAGTCGATGCATGGCGACATGCTGACTTTTTGTGCCGCAATTATATTCTGAACGGATTGGACAACATGTTATATAACGTGTACAGTCTACTGAAAACGGAAAAACAATTGTGGGATTCTCTTGACAAGAAATACAAGACGAAAGATGCCGAGATGAAGCAACTTGTCGTCGGCAGATTCTTCGAGTTTCTTATGGTGGATTCGAAGACCGTCATCAGCCAAGTCCAAGAGCTTCAACTGATTTTGCATAAAATTCATGTCGACGGCATGACTTTGAGTGAGTGCTTTTAAGTGGATGCTATTATTGAAATGATGCCACCGTCTTCGAAGGATTTCAAGAACTATTTGAAGCACAAGCGAAAAGAAATAAAGCTTGAAGACCTGATTGTCAGACTCAGGATAGAGGAGGATAATCGCACTGCCGAGAAGAAAGTGTCACGGGGGTTCCAGTTCAAGACAAAGACCATTGTGGTGGAACAAGCCCAGAAAGGGAAGAAGCGAAAGAATCACAACCAAAACGCCAAGGGTGGTGATTCTAAGAAGTTTAAGGGAAGGTGCTTCATGTGTGATAAGTCGGGCCATCGGGCGAAAGACTGTCGTAGCCGCAAGGATAATGGAAATGCCTCAAAGTGGCAGAAGCATTCTCAGAAAAATGTTACCGAAATTGAGAACCTCTCATCTGATGTGTCTGAGATGAACCTGACAGTTGTAGTGTCCGGGATCAATTTGGTTGGATCCAACCCCAAGGAGTGGTAGGTGGATACTGGTGCAACCCAACATGTTTGTGCAGATAAGAAGATGTTCACCACTCATCAATCAGTGACAAGTGGAGAATAACTATTCATGGGGAGCTCTTCTACTGATAAAGTGGAGGAACAAGAAAAGATTGTGCTGAAGATGACGTCGGGCAAAGAGTTGATGCTTAACAATGTCTTGCATGTGCCTGAAATTCGGAAGAATCTTGTGTCGGGGTCATTATTAAGTAAACATGGGTTTAAATTGGTCTTTGTATCTGATAAGTGTATACTTAGTAAGAAGGGCTTGTTTGTGGGAAATGGGTACATGGCAGATAGCCTATTTAAATTTAATGTACTCATAGTTGTTCCAACTATGAATAAAATTGCATCTTCTACTTACTTGCTTGACTGTTCTTATGTGTGGCATGGTAGATTAGATCATGTTAATTTTGAATCGTTGCGTAGATTAATTAACATGGATTATTTACCTAAATTTGATATTGACACAAATCATA
>JAOTRH010196204.1:0-11429 GCA_034768845.1 Heliamphora exappendiculata
ATATATATATATATATATAGAGAGAGAGAGAGAGAGAGAGAGAGAGAGAGAGAAGGAAGGGAGGAGAGAGTCCGGCGATAACGAACGACGGCAGAGGTAGCGATGACAAGTGTGGACAACGGTGGCAATGACCAACAACAAAAGTGGCGACGGCGTGGGTGTGCGCAGCAGTTAAGGGGGTGCGGCGCCCGTTCTCTCTCTTTTTTTTGAACTATTACATTCACAATCAATTGTAAAATATAAATTATTTCTCGATCGACAATATTTACTATTCTTTTGACGACCTAACGCTGCTAGTGAACGATTTCGATCACCGGTAAATTATTTTGAAAATTCCAAACTGAAATATTATCGTTGTATAAACTTTATAAAAAGAAAAAAAAAGAAACATAATTCTGTGTTGAGGGTTAAAATGGGAATAGAATGATCGACAACGTTCACTACCCTTTTGACGATCTAACGCAGTAAGTGAACGGCTTCGATCGTCGATTAATTATTCTGGAGAATTCAAACTAAAAATTTATTATTTTAGAAACTTTATAATAAAAAAAATCGCAACTACATTTGAAGGACAAAATAGGAATAGATTTAACAATACAAATGGTCACAGATGAAATTCTAACGATTTAAATTAGTATGTAACAACATTTCATTCTGTAAGGGAGATGAGCGTAATTTATCCAAAAAGATGGGGTTGACTGACTGTATTTGATCAAAATCTTAGGACAAGTCAGTGTAATTTATCCTTTTTTTAACAATAAAAAATTAAAAACTCTAAACACAATTCGATTCCCTTTGATAACGTTTATATTTATTAATTTTTATCTTTAAATTTTTATGAATTATAACTAAAAATATATTTAATAAGTTTTTTTTGGAAACATATTAGTATTTTTAAAAATTTTACAAAACATTTGTAAATAGAAAAAATATATTTTTACTTATTTTATACATAAATTTTTATTAAATCTTTCTTTCTCCACCATTTTTTGGCAACTACCTTCGACTATTGCTTTCGATCATCACATCAGACTATCACATTCGGCAAGAACTTCTGGCCACCACATCCGACTATCACGTATAGCCACCGCCTCCGACAACCACTTTCGACTACTTTGTTACTTCGTACTATTATTATTGACTAATATTTCAATCACCGTTTTTGACCACCACATTCAAGTACTATATTCATTCACAATTTATAACATTCACTTTTCAAACATTTATACGACTAACATATTTTTTTTATAAAAATAAACAAAATCTTGTGTCTTATTTATTATAAATAAAAAACAAATGAGTAAATTATACCTAGAACCCTTGTATTTTTATAATATATTACTGTTTACCCTCTTATTTTTACAAATCATATTGCACTTTCTTATTCTACCAAAATAGGTATCACTTTAATCTATCTATTAATTAACTGTTAGTTGATTCAACAAAAAAAACATAATATCAGTTAAAAATTAATAAAAAAAATTCAATTTTACCCTTCCACTCCTCTCACACGTTCACACAAAACATTATTCCCAAGCGTCATCGCAAAAGGTGGCACCACCGTTTCTAGTGCCGCGACCAAAAAATGGTACCCGCAAGTTATGCCGCACGACTCTACCAATGCACAAACCAACGCCGCACCACTGCCCAAACACCCCTCATCGCACAAACATCTCTCTATCTCTGTTCTCTCTGTTTTTTTTTTCTGTGGTTATTCTGATCTCTTTCTCTCTCTACACGTCATTGAAAAGATTGAATTAAAGCAATCTCTATCATCTTTTTGTGATAACCCATTTCAAAGACATTATTTCATTCGATCTCTTCCTAAACCTAAACATCACGTTTCCATTGAAGAAATGTTCGATTATTTTCGATCCCTCGTTAATACCATCGACATCAACAACGACATCAGGGCTCATATTATTGAGATCTACCCTGGGTTTACCAATATCGTAATTGGGGGGATGCATTGAAATCGGGAAGGCTACGACGAGTTTTGTCATCGTTTAGATCCAGTATTGGGGTTTCGACCTGTTTGAATCCTTTCTTGAACCATGAATTCTCTATGAGCATCACAACACAACAATTGTGATTTCTCTAGTCGATCCTCATCATCCTCGTCTCCCCTTCATAAATCCTACATTTGTATTCAACTTCAAATGTGTTCGTAATTTTTTTTTGATATTTGAGTCTACTACATGGTAGAAGATACATATATAGATTCGTGATTAAAATTGCAGAGAATCATATATATGTGGGACGAAATAGTGGGGTTAGAGTTCTCATATTGTATATCTTTGCGTGCGTGTGTGTTGATCGTGTTTAGCTAAAGGAAAAGATAAATACCCATTGCCAGTGTTTGCAAAGGGGATGACGGCAATGGTGGTAGTGGGTGGCGCTAGTGGTGCAAGGGGTGAGGCTTTGGAATTGCCAGTGATAGTTTTGGGATTGCCAATGGGACGGTGATGGTTAGAGATAGGAAATAGGGGGCTGAGTGGATGCAGAGGAAGCCAAGAAGAAAGGTGTTACGATCATTTTATTTTTGTCGTTAATGATGACACTAGTTATGAAGTGTAATGTAATTTTTAAAAATAAATGAGTAGATAATAATATATAATAGGAATGCAAGTAGTTTAGGTTAAATTTACCCAAAACAAAAATATGTAAATACTGCCAAACAGTTATACAGTATAAATTATGATATATTCATAAATATATGTGCTCTGCATCGGTCAATTCCGTACGGAGGAGGTTGTGGGGTCAATTGACTTAGGCTCTGTTTAATTTAGTTTTTTGCGTTTTTTGTGATTTTTTTTGTTTTATTTGAATTTTTTATAATTTTTGATCAATTTTTTTACTTTTTTTATTTCTTGTAATAAGAGAGATTTGAAAAATATCATCGTTTGAACTAACATAGAAAAATTCTAATAAAAGACAAAAGTCATAAAAAAAAGCTATCACACATGATTCCTTGTCATTTTTTTATTATTATAGTATTTTTTAATTAGTGTATAATTGATTACAATAAAAAAATATAGTTGACCTTATTATAATATGAAAATACTTTATAATTATATTTAATGAATCGCACTAAATTACTTTTCCTAATATTTTCATTCCAAACATGAATAATATATTTGTAATTCTAGAAAGGTCACTGTAGAAAGCTCTATGAATTACAAATTTGATCATAGAACTATAGTTGAGCTATTTTACACAATTATATATTAATTTTAAGAGCTTAAAAATCATTTTATAGATCTTTTTAAAACTAAGTTCCTTGTTTATGTGATTTAAAACAGTGATTGCTATGTCGCGTACGTTGAAATAATATTTTGATACCATTGAAAATTATATTATTATGTATGAATTTTAAAATATAAAATCTCATGATATACAATTATAGAAGTTTATATATTTATGTTTTTTGTCAAAATAGAAGTATAATTATATTATATTTAAAATGTATTCTAGGTATTATTTAAGACATTTAATTTAATTTGTGTTATGGTGGTAATATTTGATTAGTTATTGATTAGTGTAAAAATTATTATTTTATAAAATAAATAAAATTATAATTTTAAATAATTCCATCTACAAAGAGAAAATTAAGTCACCATTAGCTCCACATGTCTACTATATTTGTGAGTATGCAATGGCGACACCACATTGAACCTAGCGTCAACTTGTCCCATTAAAGAATTTTTAAAGTTATTATTATAAAAATTTTAATTTGTATATAATTAATCTTATTAAAAAAAAATAATTAACCAGATGATAATATAAAAATACTATATAATTACTTCAAACGCATGAATCGCATAAAGATTATTTCTCTCGTTATTCTTATTTCGAACATGAATGATATATTCTTAATTTTTGGAAGCTCACGATATAATGCTTCAAATTATAAATATATATTACTACTGCATTGAGTTATTCTACACAGTTACATATATGTATTTTTAAAAGTTTAACAACCATTTTAGAAAAGTAATTGAGTTGTGATTTTCTTATAGTTTACTTCAATGATTATTTGATCACATATGGTAAAAATAATATTTCAATATTATTGATAATTATGGTATAATGTAACTATTCTAAAACATAAAATCCCATCAAACACAATTATAAAAGTTTGTTTATTTATATATTTTTTGTCAGTGTGATTGTATAAATATATTAAAAATTATACTTTATTTAATTTAATTTGTGTATATTAATAATAGATGATTAATTGTTGAGTAGTGTAAAAGTTATTATCATATAAAATAAGTAAAATATAAATTTATTATTTTTTTCTAATATATTTTTAACCCTCATTTGATGACAGTAAAACAGCATAATGTAAAGCCAACACCTTCTACTCCTTTCTCACTTTGCATCCAAGCCAACCTCCGTTACTCCTTTCTCACTTTACATTGCTTACTCAAACAAAACATCCCGTTATAGGTTCTCAGTTGGAGCTCCATAAATACAAGTTTATACAGCAAGAGATTCATAAAAAAAAATTTAACACGCAAGATTCAATCCATTTAAAAAGTAAGTTTTCTTTCAAAAATATCTTTACGCAACAACCACGTTCTTCATTGGATGTAATAATTGGTGATATTGGTGTCATATTTCAACTTCATACTCTAGACCGTGCGTTTTTGTTATGGAATATTACTTCATTAAAACTGATTTTAGAGAGAGATTAGGGAGAGAAAGATAGATTTTGATAGATAATCTTGAAGCAAGAGATCAGCCATGGATGGGAGAAATGTAGCTGAGTTAGAGGCTGGAGTCGAAGCACCGTCAAATTATTCTTCTAGTAGTTCAACGTGGAATTGAAGATTGGAGACCTCCCATCGAAAGTTGTTGTCAGCGCCGTTCACGTATATTGAAACAAATAAATTTATCTGTTTCGTCAAACAAGTATATTTTGCTAAACAGATAAATTTATCTATTTCATTTTAACACGTATATTGAAATAAATAAATTTATTTGCCTCATCAAATAAGTACATTTTACTAAATAGATCGATAGATTTATCTGTTTGATTTTAATATTGACAAATGGTAAATAGATAAATTTATCTGTTCTATTGAAAACATTTATCAAGTGTTGTGTTTCATTGAAACAGATAAATTTATCTGTTTTATTGAAAACACGTATATTGAAATAGATAAATTTATCTATTTCAATGAGGGTATTTTTCTCCCCAAAACTTACACGCGGCAACAGAAGACCTATCGCTCGAAAACTTTATGATGATGAACCTTGCACGTTAAAAAATATCATCTTGAATGAAAAATAATAAACAGCCTATAAATTAAATTTTTTACTAATTTTCTGTATTAAAAATCTCCGGACTTACTCTGGTAAATTTACAATAACTTACACTATATAATATGTATTGTCTGATACTCACAATTCCATCACATTTTATTACCGAAAATTTCGGGATCACCTACTGTCATCCCACAGATTACTCAATAGCTTCAGAAGAATGACAGATCAAAAATCAGATCATCACCAAGCAGAGAGAGAGAGAGAGAGATAGAGAGAGAGATTGCCTTTTTTGACGGTTCATTTTATTGGTTTTTTGAGTTGCTTTATTCGTTCTGGGTAAGCAGCCTTGGTTCTTGCAAAAGCAACTTCAAACACCTATTAGATTCCTTTCTTTCAAGATCACATATCTCCTACTTGCAGCTATATATATATATATATATATAACGGAAACATAACTTTTATTTGGTAAAATTTGGCTTAAAATTAAGTTTTTTATTTTTTTCTTTCTTATTTTAAAATAGATAAGAAAAGTTTGATAAGAAAGTAGTTTTAAATCATCATGCAGAAAAAAAATATGTGATTTGGTTATTAATTTAAGTAGGTTACCAAACAATCCTATAATAACACTACTTCTACTCTTTTATATTTTTTCTCACGGTATTCTTCTGAAAAACTTATTTGTTTCAATATTTTTAATAAAATAAATAAATTTATTTATTTTAATAAAACACAAAACTTGATAAGTGTTTTCAATAGAATAGATAAATTTATCTGTTTAGCATTTGTTAATACTAAAATTAAATAGATAAATTTATCTATTTAGTAAAACATGCTTGTTTAATGAAACAAATAAATTTATTTATTTTAATATAAATTTTTTCAATACGAGGGATAAATATGAGAGATAAATAAGAGAGAAGCAATGCAAAGCAGATCTGGTTATGAAAGAAAGGCACTTGTGGTGTGTTGTGCACAGGGCTCTGATTTTCTGGAACAGCTTGCGGGGATCGACACTGACTTGTTCACAAGATTTTGACTCTGAGATCCGCAGTCTTTAATTAGGTTATTCCTTGGTGACCAGAAGGGACCAAAATTCGAGAATTTTTAAAGCACTTTGGTCTTTGTTACGTTTCTGAGCTTTGAAATTTAAATAGTTGATCTTGTTTCGCATTCTTGAAATTATTAATTTATATATATTGTATTTTGTAGTAAATGTTAAGAGTATTTGAAAAATATATTAGTTTGTAATTGGAATTAATTATTTATAAAATAAAAAAATAATTATAATTTATAGTAAAAGTTATGAATATTTAAAATTTTTTAAATTTATTACTAAAATTAATAGTTAAAAACTACAAGCTATTCCCAATAGCTTCGCCAAGCTCCACGGGAGTAATTACTCGATAGTCATGGAGCATTGACTACTATTGTCAACATGTTGATCTTATTTAATTATGTAACAGAAAATAATTTTATGTAGAATAATATTGATATACTTTTTTTGTATATCGGAGATAAAGGCGACTCTGCGTGTTGATAATATAAATAATAAAATTATTATTTTTTCTGATTACTTAAGCTTTTAAATAACTTGGTGATTAACAATCAACTA
Source organism: Heliamphora exappendiculata (assembly GCA_034768845.1). Classification (NCBI taxonomy): domain Eukaryota; kingdom Viridiplantae; phylum Streptophyta; class Magnoliopsida; order Ericales; family Sarraceniaceae; genus Heliamphora; species Heliamphora exappendiculata. The sequence goes on from JAOTRH010196204.1 coordinate 6,887, forward strand.
TGGTATCAAATAGGTAACGGACCTTGTGTTCAAGTTTTATGCCGTCCACCAAATAATTAAAAAGTATTGCACGTACTTGACCGACTTATAAAGTAGAGTCAAACCACACACATGAGGGGATATTGAGGATATAAATAATGAAATTATTTACCTCTTTAACAATTTAAGCTTTTAGATGAATTGACAATTAACAATCTAATAAATTACACATTTTTTTTATCAAAATTGTCATGTAAGTAATATCACGTAATATTACAGATTATCTAACAATTTTCCTTATATCATGTTTTGTATGGAATTGAGAGGCATATTTTGGTGTCTTTTTAGAGTTTTGTCTCTCAATCTCATTCTCACCCAACATAATAATGTTCTACAATTGTTATTATCTCAAATTTAATATGAATGAAATAATTTCTCTCAATAATTAGTTGTAGAGAGAGTTGTATTTATAACTTTAATAGATAATATATACAAATAAGATAAGATTATATTTGTCAAAAATATTTAAATACTTAAAACTCAAATCATATTATCTCGACACATAATCATCATGGAAATTCTCAAAAACTCTCTCATTTTCTAGGAGAGATGAAAGTAACTAAAACTATCCTCAGGTAGATCTTCTAAAAGCATTCCGGAAATAGAGGAAGGTGAATAGAACAAATATACCTTTTTATTTGTTTGACAATATATAATAAACTAAGTTACTTTTCTCTCTATTAAGTTAGTATTTTAAGGCGCCATTTGGGCTAAAAGTGGAGAATTTAGTTTATTTTTGTCTTTTATGATTTTTTATCACATTTTTTATATTTTTTTAGTTCGTCTTGATGATAAAAAAAAGTTTAAAATTATGATAAAACGATTTTAAAAAATTAATAAAGACAAAAAAAAGAAAAAAAAATTTATGGCTTATTAGATTGTTTTAGTTTTTTTAAAGAAAATGGTCAAAAAAGTTAAATTTTCAATTCGTCCGGATCCAAATAATCGAAAAAGTAAAAATTATGACTAATAAATAGAAAAAGTTAATCAAAGATAAATAAGTGACTCATTATCCCCAATGAGGCCTAAAATGCTTCTTTGGTTAACAATTTAACTTGATATATTATCCAATTTTTCACTTCATATATCACCATAGAGAGTAATATGGCACATTCACATTCACAAAAATAGAAATTAATGAGGACTATTGGTATCGATCCGAGGGCGGCGAGCTCTAGATGCCATATATGGTTCAAAAAATTTGTGTGAAAACAAAATTGTAATAAAAATGTTATTTTAATTTTGTAACCTTATTGCTTAATGTACGTAAGTTTTTAAATCTTGTCCTCCGGTTGAAGTAATAACTAAAAGTAATAATGAAAAGAAGCAACACTTGGGTTTTAGGAGAAAATAAACTTTGGTCGCTGTAGTATAAGTAGTATCATTTTGATGATGTTAGTTTTCAATATAAGCACATTTAATTTACTTTCATTCTTAGGCTGTTTAATAGAAAATCCTATGTTGTAGAGACTAAGCTATTGAAGAAGCATCTCAAGGAAATTATCTCCTTGGTTAATAATGGTTAAAATGATGAGATAATATTTTTCTCGTAAAATGTTGAGAAGTTAAATAATGAAATTATTTTTTTATTAAGTTTTTATATATATGAATTGATGGTTAATAATTTAACATGACATAAAAACAATTAATATTAGATTATGTGTTCGAAGCTCACCACTTACCTAATAATTAAAATACTTACACGTGCTTAGCTCACTAATAAAGAGAACTGGGACACAAAATCGAGCAATAGGCGTGTTGAGAATATAACTGAGATAGTTACCCATCTCTTTAATAATTTAAGCTTTTAAACGAGCTATTAGTTAATAATCTTATATTACAGATAAAAAGACTATATTCCATCATTTACACCAAATAGTTCATTTCAACGAGGAAAATGAAGCTACATATCATGTATGTTATCCTTCTCCGTATCTTTTAATTAATTATCTATTGAGGACACGATGAATATTAATAATTCTAAAATAATTACCTTAGTTTACACATTTTTTTTTACCACTTGATTGGTAGGTTCGGACAAAACAAATGTAGCGATAGCACATGAGATGGTAAACAAAATACGATAAGAAAATATGATCATTTTAACATCGTTGCACCGAATATTCTTATGAAAAGTTGCACCAAATGTTCTTATGAAAATTGGGAGACGGTGAAAAGGTAGCTATTTGTATAATCAGCAGCAAATTATGCTGCAGTTCTCTAGAACACATATCCAATTTCGCATTTACATAATTAAGAAGCTCATTCATATGTGGCATCAATAAAACCCTAGCTTGTCTAGCTTAACCATTTTGGAATTTTTACCAACATATTCTTTTAAAATTCGGGATAAATCTAAACGATGATCATGCAATTTGAACCGATGAATAGCTTAAGAAATGCAAGTCAGGGCTCCAAAATGCCCATTTTTGAGCCACCAAGATCAACAAGTTGTCATAGTCTCATAGACACTTAACTTAATAAAATTGTTCTTCACCCACAGAAAAATAAAAAGTTGATTCAACCAAGCATGTCATGATTTTGATTAATTTTGCACCCTTAATTGGTGCATTGAATATAATTATGTGTACTCATATATAAAGCCACATGCACTTCTAGTTTAGAATCCAATGATAATGTAATGATAACCTCTATTGAAGGATTTGATCAAGATGAAATCCATGGAAATCATTGAACAAAATGCTCCTGATCATCAGTTCTGAAAAATTAGTCTTTGAACTCCAATACGGAACCTTCAACTCCTTGTGCATTCATCTATGTAAACATGCTCAGATGACATTACAACAAGAAAAAAAAAAAGAAAAGAAAAGAGAAGAAAAACATGGAGTGAACTACTATATATTTCTAGGGTTTTCAGTTGATCAAGAGAGAGAAACTCCTCAGTCCTCCATCGTGAAAATCCTCCCTCTAGTCCAACTAGGTTCATGATTTCCATCCTACGACTGCAAATGGAGTTTCCTTATAACTATCTTCACTCTTGAAGCTTTACTTGGGACGAAAGAAACCAAAAAAAAAAAAGCAAGAAGAAGAAGAAGAAGAAGAAGAAGAAAAGAAAAGAAAGAACAGGACTTTCTGGATTGCAGCACAGAATTTTTAATCACGATTTCGAGTGGAGGAAGAGCTAAACCCAGAAAGATCTGTCCATGGGGAACCACTCCAATATTGATCATTTCCTTGGATTCCCAAGAACTGCCTTGCCAAATTCGACTCCTTATTCTCTTCCATTTTCACTGAAGCCTGTTGAATCATCCCCGAAGCCGACAGTTTCGGCCGGACCTGACTTCCTTCACCGCCATAACCTGGCGGCTCTACGCCACCTTGAAATGAGTATAGCCCGGCCGGAAAATCCAATCCGGCTAAGGAAGAGATCTGTGCTGGCTGCAACCGCCACTGCTCGACACCATAGCCACCACCGCTGCAGAGCGAACCACTTCCTAGCTGGAAATTCATGTCATTTGTTGCCACCAAGGGTGCTGAAATTCCAATTCCACTGTAATTCAAGCCGACATCTCCGGCACCGTACTCAGTGAGTTGGCTCAAAGGAGACATGAAGCGCGGCGGTGGAATTTGTGGCGTGAGGCCGGCTATTATGCTGGCGGTTCCGGCACTGTTTGAGGAAACTGCACCTGAAGAACCACTACTAGTTTGCCGGTCACTCCCGGCCGGAGATTTCGAGCTGCTTCCCTTGCTTCTTTTGTTCCTCCTGCAGCCGCCTCCCACCGGAACGCTTCTCAGAGCGCCCCCTCGGGTCCAGTACCTCCGGCAGGTCTTGCAAAAGTGCCGAGGCTGCGTGAGACTGTAGTTGTTGAAGTAGCAAAACTTCGTGTTTGCAGACTGGCATCGCGGGCACTTTAGGGCAGCTTCTGGCATAGGTATGTTGGCCATCCGGGCACGATCAGCCATCGAACCTGGCCTGATCGAGCCCGCTCCACCGCCACCTGCCTGAGGCGGTGGAAGTGGCGGCGGTGGAAGTTGTGGGTTTCCAGTTCCACTGCTACCTCCAGGTTGAGGATTTGTTTGCTGTGAAGAAGCCAAAAGGGAAAAAGAATGAAAAATCAGGTATATTCAACTAGAGAATCAGAGAGAGCAAAGATTACTCCAAACAAAATTAATAGACAAACAAAAGGGAAAGGAATATTTATCTTTTGAATTTTTTTTGCTTTATTGGCAAAGAAGAAAATGGAAACATATTGAAGAAATAAAAAAAAAAAAAACCATACCTGTTTTTTTTTTTTTTTGAACAGCAAAAAAAAAAAAAAAACCTTACCTGTTGCCAGTTGGAGGGATCAAGATAAGCTGAAATGGAGGAAAAATCCATGGTTCTTGATCTCTTTCTCTTTTGTTAAGGTTAGGTAATGGCGTTCTTGAGAATATAGTGGAGAATCACATCAAACAAGAGAGCTGGGAAGAGAGAGAAAGAGAAAGAGTGGGGGAAGAAAGAAATTGGTAAAAGTGATCGAGAATGAGAATAAGGAACGAAAAT
>JAOTRH010196225.1:0-11427 GCA_034768845.1 Heliamphora exappendiculata
AAACTAGTTTTGTGTCAACACAAAAGTGCCGAAGTGCCCAGGACTCATTTTGAGTCGACACAAACATAATTTGTGTCGACATAAAAGTGATCCTCACTTTTGGTTTTCGGAAGTTTGGGTCGACACAAATAGAAATTGTGTCGACACAAAACAACCGAGACCTCCTGTAGTTTTTTGGTGTCGACCCCAAGACAAATCGTGTCGACCCCAAAGTCCTGAACCTGCCTACAGAATTTTGGTGTTGACCCCAAGAAGATTTGTGTATACACAAAACAACCAAGACTGACTGCAGAATTTTGGTGTCGACCCCAAAGATCAAATGTGTCGACACAAAAGAACCGAGACTTCTTGCAGAAAATTTGTATCGACACCAGAGACAAGTTGAGTCGACACAAAGTTGTTCCTCCGAATGCTGAAGTTTCAAACTAGACGACACCAGGTTCATTTGTGTCGACCCGAGAACGTTGGAAGGTAAAGTGCAGAATTTGTGTCGACCCCTCAGAAAATTCATGTCGACCCAACCACTTAAAGAACCCTGCCCTAGACACTTTGTGTCGACACCAAAGTTATTTGTGTCGACCTTAAAGACGAAAATTCAAAATATGACAGATCTCAACGGTTGAATTTTTGGCATTTATTGCTCCCACCTACCTCCAACGATCAAGAACTCACAAGAACTTATATAAGGAGTTACTTCTCAGCATTTAAGAGGTTGGAGACTTGCATTTACTGTTCCATTGCTCAAATCAATCTCAGAAATCATCAAGCTCACATTTATTGCTGCTACTCCAGTTTTTATTCCTCATCTCTCTTTACCCTTTTATTTATTGTAAATCAATCTTGTAAAGAGAGTGAGTGTTCTTCATTTATTACATCTCATTTATTGTAATCAATGGTGAGTCACCCTTTAGCCTTTGAGTGAGTGAGTGAAACTCATCAAAGAAGAGTTCAAGAGAGATTAGAAGAAAATAGAGCCTTGTTTTCATAGAATCTTCTTGAAGCTGAAATAGGCTTGTGAATGTGCCCGTAAACATTCAAATAGCTTAAGAGAAGACTTGAAACTTGTAAAGACTTGTAATACGCCCGCGAAGTATTTGGAATGGTGAAAATACTCAAGGGAGATCTTGAGAAGTGGATGTAGGCTAAGATAAAATCAAACCACTATAAATCTCTGGTGTCTAGTTTTATTTCTCTATCCCTCATCTTTTTATTTTTGCATTGGTTAAATATTTGCATATCTTGTTTTGTTGCAATATTAAAAGTTTTTTTGAAAAAATTTTTAAATTGCTATTTATTTGTAAAGACCCAATTCACCCCCTCTTGGGTTACCTAGATTTAACATTTATAATTGCACAAAGGTCTCTGAGATATTTGTTATCCATAATTCTCTACAACCAACATTAATTAATATAGAAATATGTATATATATAATACATATATAGCATATATGGAAGACTACCTTGGAATATGTGTCCAAAATATTTTAATAAATAAAAACAAAATACAATTATCAAATCAAATCAAATAAAATTTTAATTTTTAAAACATTAAAATACATTATAATAATCACAAGTCTTCAAAATGCCATCAATACACATGCACATATATATATATATTTATATGCACATCAAATCTCGTAGATAAGGTAATCAAATATAAAATATATCTTTTTATGATAATTGAATTAAACTGGTTAAAAACTTACTACATCAAATTTCAACTAAAAGACCAAAATTTCTCATATGCAAAATTTTAACTCAATCTTTTAAATCAAAACAAGGAGTAAAAGACAAAAATACTCCTCCATAACCGATTCTACATAGAAAATTGCGCCAAAAAGTTATTTTTTACATTTTAAGCTCAAAATAAAAAAAAGATGTATAAGTCAAGCATTGTTATGACTCAAGACTATTCAAACAAGTAATATACAAATAATAATATAATATTATAGGCTAACAAAAGTAAATATATTATTATTAAAGTTCTTACACACTTAAATAAGTCAAAAGTCATATCTAGTCAAAATAGTTTAAAATAGCTTAATTGCCTACATTTAAACAATTGATTATTGTCAAAATTTTTGTAAACTATAATAATAATAATAATAATAATAATAATAATAACACTAAAATAATTCATTTTAGTAAGTTAAAAGACCAAAAAGATATATCAAATTAAATTTAAAAGTATTTTTTTGAATAATGTAATGCCAAAATACCACCAAATAAGCAATTAAAGCAAAAATTGAGCTCTTTAATGACCCAAACACTCCTCAGCTGATTTCCCTCTGATTTCTTTGCAAAAATTCAGATCTTAAATATCTTAAAAAGAGTTCGAATCAACCATGCAACCTATAGAAAATCTAGAAAAATTTAAAAAGCCTTACAAGGCATAATTAATCCCATTAACCTTCCCTTCTATATAAACTAAGCCTTGGAGCCTTCTTTCCCCTTCATAATTCGATTGAGGGATGGAGAACTTCAAAAAATTTTAAGTGCTCTTAAGGAGAAGAAGAGGAAAGAAGGAGAGAAAAATGAGGAACAAGAGGAAGAGGTCTTTGGAGACCGAGAGAGATCAAAAGCTAAGTTTATACCCACCATCCATCTTTATATCTCTAAACAAGGTAAGTAAAAATTTTAAACTTTCTGTCCAACATCACCTTAAATCTCCCTCAACTCATCTCATAACACATCTAAAAACAAGAATAAAAAATGGATCAAAAAGGCGTCATAGAGATCAAATAGGGGCTGTTCTTGTTTGGTATTTTTGTGTGGTTGCATGTTATTTTTGAGTTTGATGGTTTATACAAGTTCTAAAATAATGATATTTGAGTCTAATACACATGCATGCAAAGAATAAGGACCACATAGGGACATACCATGAGCTAGAAGGCTAAAACCCTTAAAGACCTAATTTTTGAGCAATTTAGACTTTCTGGCTCGAAATTTGAATGATCATAACTAAATATAGAAAAATGATATAAGTGTTTTCTTTATGTCCACACCTATGTTGTGATGTTTTCTTTCATAAAAAATTAGTTTGAACGGATTTCATTGAGTAAAACTCGAGATATGATATTTTTGCCAAAGTGTGTCAGTTTTTAACAACTCAGTTTTGCATACCTAAAAACCTTAGTTTAGAAAGACATCCGAGTTTAGGCCAAAACATGAATGCTGTAGACAACATGCATATATTACTGTCCACCAAAAAGGAGCCCAAAATATTGAGATTTGATTGAGCAAAACACATCTTAAAGTCACTGTTGTGGATCTGTGAGTAATAGAGCCTTCTGTCACATGTTTTTGTAAGATCAGAAATTCATATTTTTAGTGATCTAATCCAAAAGTGATTTTCATGAAAAATGTAGGTAACATGTTGAAATAATTATTTTCCAAAAAGCAGACCTAACTACCCTTGGGTGGTCCCTCAAACCATTTTTAAACTCTCTGTGGTAACTAGATTCTGCAGTGTATTTTGTAGCTGACTGAACCTATTTTTATAAATTGGCTTATATCTTTAACTTGTTTTAAATAACTACCATTAGAATTATTCATGAGACATGTATGGGACATATTAAACTAGAACATATCCAAAAGGTAGACCTGTAGGACTTGATTTGATGTCCCAAAATCGAGACCAACTGAGGCACTCTTTTTGTACTTTTCTTTGTAAAATACTGAACCGTTTTTACTTAAATAAAATTATTCACCTATTTTTCTTAGGATTTGACCTTAGTGTTAAGAATTAAAGTTGTAGGGAATAGTTTTATCTAAATGGTGACAAAACTTCAAAACTTTATTCCAAGTCTAGGTATCCCAAAATACTACTGTCATTTTTAAATTGGTAGTTGAAAGTTGGCCCTTAAGTTATTAAGTGTATGGTTGAGTATGTCTTTTTTATGGAACTTGAATTATATGTTTTAACTGATTTAAATTAGATGATTTCCTTTAGAGTGATTATATGATGATTAAAATCCATACTATAAAGTTTGAACCGTGTCTTGAGAATTGTGACTTATGCTTCATATGCTTGTACTTAGTGTTTTAATGAGTTGTACCATATGCTATGTTGGGTTGTACAATTTTCTATGCTTAGTTGCATATCTTACCATTGTTAGTTGTACGTCAGAATACATGTTCTTATACCACGAGCATTGTGATTGTGGCGCTGGAGACATCTGTTGGGTTATCCCTTGTACATTTTGAGTTGTATCCCGATATGGTCGATGTGGGGAAGGTGGACCTTTTTATCTTGGTCAGTGAATCCTAGTTAATGGGAGTGTTAACAATGGTCCATGTACATCCTAAGCCGTGTCATGTCCTGAGCCATGTCACGTCTTGAGCCTAACTGCCTCTATAAGCCGCTGTGATTGGGAACGCTGATGTACGGGAACGCAATGGTGCCATTTGGATTATTGTGTTGGGTATGATTGACTTTGGGTCATATTCGTCCTGAACCATGCCACGTCTTGAGCCGAACGTCCGCTATACGCTGTCGTGATCGGGAACGTTGGTGTATGGGAGCCTAACATACAGAAACGTAATGGTGCCACTCGAAATTCGTTTCGTTGATTTATAATCGGGTTGGGCAAATGCATTTGCATTGCAGTCTTCATTACATGCACAATTAGTTTTTAATACTTAGGGGAGATTGTGTTTCATGGAATTGGTTGGGCACCATGGGTTATCGCTAGTGTTATGGTTTTAATGGCTTAGACTTTGGGTTGACACCGACAAAGGTATCACGAGTTTTAAGGTGGGATAAACTAATTTATTGTATATTGATTGATTATTGGATTTGGATTTGGTCGGCTCGAAGGGTGGCTCGAACCCCACACCATTGCCATTGAGTAAAATAGCTGTGGCATGAAATCTAGGCAATGCATTTACTATTCATAACGAGGCGCGATGATGGCTTTTGTGATTAACTCTCATAAAATCTACTCTAGAAATTCCTGGCATGGAATCCATGACCGATGGTTTGTCTAATTCCATCTAAACTATGAACAAAAATTTATATTCTACAAGAAACTATATTCTGGTTTTCTGTGTGCAAGCCGTACTTTACATACTAAATTAAATACTGTATAGAATAAAAGACAATCATGCATAACATTAAAGAAATGATTTGCATTCATTGCTCTTTAAGATTCTCATAAAATGAAAAAATAAGTTTATTAAAAGTAAAATTAAATACTAAAACTAAATAAAATTAATAGTTTTTAGTATACAACCCTGACAATTATCCCCGATTTGTGCAAGATTTCTCACAAATTGCAGTACCACTAACGGAGCTAACTCAGAAACGAGAACCTTTGGTCTGGAACAAGAGACGGTAAAAAAGTTTCCAAGAGTTAAAGGAGAAATTGACAACGGCACCTGTACTTGCTCTACCAAAAGGCACGGAGGGATTTTCGATCTACAGTGATGCATCAAGACAAGGGCTAGGGGTGTGCTAATGCAACATGAAAAAGTCATCGCCTATACTTCACGACAACTGAAGATCCACGAGAAAAATTATTTGATCTACGATCTCAAGCTAGTAGCTGTTGTGTTTGCACTTCAAAATCTGGCGGCATTATCTCTATGGAGTCCCCTGTAATGTGTATACCAATCATCAAAGTTTAAAGTATATCTTCATGTAAAAGGAGTTGAACTTGAGACAGTAACGTTAGGTGGAGCTGATAAAAGATTACGATATCAACATTCTATATCACCCTCGGAAGGCAAACATTGTAGTTGACGCTTTAAGTCGAAAAGCCACAGGAACCCTGAATTGTTTTCTTATCCGATAACTATAGTCGCTTGGGAGTGTTAAACGGCTAAAGATGGATAGGGAGTCTATGTCCTTTTGTGCGGCAATCATAGTACAATCGACTATCCTGAAACAGGTGAAGCGATGACAATGGGAAGACCGAAAGTTAAAAGCAATTTGCGAATGAGTTACCTAGACTTCTCACTTTCGGATGATGTGTTGAGATTTCAAAATTGGTTGTGCGTTCCCAACATTATAGAAGTAAAGCAGCGGATACTAAACTAGGGTCATAATTCGAGGTTTACGATACACCCTGGGCTAATGAAAATGAATCAGGATCTATGGAGGATATTTTAGTGGATGGGAATGAGGAAGGATGTGGCAACATACTAAGTGTCTTCAGTGCCACTAAATCAAAGTAGAACATCAAAAATTGACCAGTCTCCTACAACCTTTATCGATTCCGAAATGAAAATGGGAGCATATTACAACGGATTTCGTGGTAGGGCTACCTCGGACGTAGAAGGGCAACAACTTTATATCGGTTATTGTCAATTGACTCATGAAGACAACTCATTTTTTACTCGTGAAGAATACATTCACAATTGACCAATTAGCCTGACTCTACGTTCGAGAAGTTATGCGCTTACATGAAGTCCCAATGCCAATTATTTCAGATCGCGACTCGAGGTTCATCTCTCAAATTTAGAGGAGTTTTTAGAAATCCATGGGCACCAGCTTAAACATTGGTATGACCTTTCATCCACAAATGGATGAGCAGTCAAAATGAACTATTCAGATGATGGAGGACATGCTTTAAGCTTGCGCCATAAATTTTCAGGAAAGCTCGTAAAATCATATATTGCTTATCGAATTTGCTTATAACAATAGTTTCCAAGTTAGTATCGGGATGGCACCTTTCGAAGCACTATGTGGACGAATGTGTAGAACACCGGTCTGTTGGACAAAAATGGATGAAGAACATCATACGGGACCAGAACTGGTACAAGAAACAATTGAGAAAATTCGTCAAATTTAGGAACGTCTCATATATCACTTATCGAATTCGCTTATAACAATAGTTTCCAAGTTAGTATCGGGATGGCACCTTTCGAAGCACTCTATGGACGAATGTGTAGAACACCAATCTGTTGGACAAAAATGAATGAAGAACATCATACGGGAACAGAACTGGTACAAGAAACAACTGAGAAAATTTGTCAAATTCAGGAACGTCTCTAGACTGCGTAAGACCGACAAAAAATCTACGCTGATGCACTTTGATGAGAGTAGGAGTTTCAATAGGGTGACATGGTATTCTTAATGTGAGACTTGGACCCGTTTTCTTTTTCGGCGTGTTTTGATGCGCGTTTAGTATTTTTGCTTTAGCATGTTTAAATGCTTTTTGATACATGATCGAGGTTAGATATGCATACGGGACAGGTTCCCAGGGCCGTGGGGTGTTACGGTGCGAATTTTGAAAAATTTCAAAAAAAAAGAAGATATTTTGGAGGTCTATAAATATATGGAGTTAGATATTTTCAAAAGATATTTTTTAAAACTTCTTCAACAAGCTTCCTGTTTTCTCTCTGTTTTCTCTCTAATTTCTTGGGGGCCTGGGGCTTGATTTTTGACGATCCAACAACCGATCTTTGTTACTGGCACGGTGGGCTACACAACTATGCGGTCAGAATTTGATTCTGGCGAAGCTCGATTTTGCATGTGGTTCGAGACGTCGAGTTTTTAACTCACCGAGATAGAATCCTAGGCTCTCATGTCTTATAAGAGGTGTTACATGTAATCGTGTGTGTTTTTAACGGTTAGATTGCTGTAGATATGATCTAGTTTAAAATTTTGATTTTTGGGTTTAAAACCTGTTCTTATTGGTTTCGGTGGATGGAATCGGGTGTCGAGAGTTTCTTTAGTGGTCTTGGTGTTAGACCTAGGCGTGTGGATGTCCGAGGGTGTTGAATCAGTGTTTGGAGGCAATGATTTGAGGTTTGGAGGCACGAACCCGTAGCTAAAAAATGGTGTACGCCCTAGTTCAGTCGACCAAACCTATTAGTTCAGTCTACTGGATCTTGGTTCTTGAGTTCGGCCGACTGGACCTGGAGGGTCAGTTGACTGGACTATGTTTGGGGCATTTTTCTTGGTTTTCAGTGTGTTGTTCAGTCGACTGGGGGTTGGGTCCAGTCGACTGAAGTGCTGGGGTGTGTTTTTGGTGGTTCAGTGGTTAGTTTTTGGTTTCAAATCGGTGTCCTATAGTATTCAATTGATTAATTTATGGGATTAGTTGATTCAAATACCTGTGGATCCCTTTTGGGGTTTAACTGGTTGTGTGGTGGTTTTGGGGTTTGTGTCTTGATCTTGGGTGCTTGTTTAGATGTCGTCCTTGGGTTGACGTGCATGGTTAGGTTTGGGTGTTGTGACACTGTTGTGTGCATGATGGTTAAGCACGAGAAGTGTGAGTTCGTGGTTTGGTTTTAAGGTGGGGTTTTGGTGAGAACCAGGTTTGTGGGTTTGGTGTTGGCCTTTGGTTAGGTCAAGTTATGTAGGTTTGTTGCTCGTGTTAGCACGTGTGGGCGTTGTGGGTCCAGGTGTATGGATGTCGGGTTTTGTGGCGGGTGATGTCACAGCTTGAGGTTATATGGCTATGTGTGCTTATAGCTGGCTGTATGCATTTATATATCTGGTTTATTATGCATGGATTATGTAAGTGGATTACATGGTTTGGTATCGTTATGTGTACCGTAGTTGCATGCTTTAAAACTTAGAAATTTTATAGGCATGGTTATGTGGACTATGTGGAACGAATGCATATGGTATATGTTGCACGAGTTGTAAGTGTTATGTGAGTCGCGTGTGTAGCACGTGACGTGATTTGTGAAACGTAGTGACAGTACGTGGCTTTATGCATTTAAACTCTGGTTTAGTATGCATGTTTTGATTCGGTGTTATCCCGTAATGTTTAATTTTATTCTGTAATATGCGGTTTTATCCCGCGGTGTGCGGTCTTATCCCGCGGTATGCGGTCTTATCCCGTGGTTTACGGTTTTATCTTGTGATGTAATCCGTGATCGGCAGTTCCATCCCGTGGCTTACGGTGAAGTATGCGATTTTACCCCGTGGTTTGGTTTGCTGTTTTACCCCCTGGTTTGGTCTATGGTTTTACCCCATACTATACAGTTTTATCGCAGGAATGTATGTTTATGTGCGGATCTTTATCTTAGTGTTAGGACTGTGGTTACAGTGTGTGAGGGACGGTTGTATGTATCATGAATTGCATGAACTGTATTATAGGACGGATAAAAAAAACTAATTTTTAAATTATTTTAAGAGTGGTATGAATCACGATCTAGAAACTATTTTCCAACCGTTTTCAAGACTTCTGTGAGTGAGTCAAAACGTGGTTTGTATCCTCGCTTTCCTTTGCATGTGAAATTATTTTTATGGCTTGAAAGAGAGTCTAAAACTGCACCCTATTTTTCTAGCATGTTTAGCTTATATTGCGTGTCTTGTCTAATATATGTTGAGCATTGGCTCACGGTATGGGATTTGCTTTTCTTCAGGTACTGGTCACGCAGGTTGATCTGGAGGTGCTGGAGAGGTGGAGGAGTTATAGTCTTCCTTTTTGTTTCTATCTGTATCATGTATGTTTAATACATATTTTTTGGTGTTAGAGCCGTGTAATGTAAGCCGTTTGGCATTTATATACAATGCATGTATGGTTTATAATGAGAGTGTATTCTCGGTTGGGTATCATGTTTGGTTATTTGTGAGTGTTTCACGTGACCCGAAGTTTGGGGCGTGACAGCTTGGTATCAGATCTCTGGGTTTGAATACCTAAGAGCTGTGGGAAGAGGTTGCAACATCGTGTGAGGTTGATTATGTGTGCTTAGTTGCATGTGTTTAAATATTTTGATAACGTGAACATGATAGCATGCAGGTCATACGTGAATTATGTGTATATGTGAGCATGGGGATTGAAACTTAGGAGTGATAGTCCTTCCTTTAGGCGTTTGGAATAACAAACTCGGGAGCCAAGTTAGAAACGCATTTAGATGACGCGATTTTTAGCAAGGAATCAGAGTAGGTTATCCAGATTGACATGCCATTCTTGTTGGTTCTCCTTGGTATATGGGGTTTTATTTAGCATGAACTTATATGCTTATGTGTTAGCATACTTATGTGGTTTATGCCTGTGCATTGCATCTTATGTTCTGTCTCTTTCATATAGATGTGATGTCAGTGAGGTCGTGGTCGAGACCGTGACTGTGGCCGTGGTGTTGGCCAAGGGGATGTTCATATTCCTGACGCTGGGGATGCAAGCGCTCCCCAAGGACCGTGTGAGGCCATACAGTTGTTGCGTACGATGGTGGGTGCTATCTGTCAGCTAGCTGAGGTTGTTAGGGGAGAGGGTAGAATCCAGTAGCAGGATGGTGGAGGTGCTTAGTTTCAGGGGTATGGGGATAAATGCCAGAGGTTGTCTGGTCCGAGTTCATGTTATGTGGGCTCGCATTAGCAGTAGGTTCCTGTACCAGTACTAGTGGTGGCTTCATTTGAGAGGCCAGAGCAGAGGGAGTTACTTTGCTATTGGTGCAAGCAGCCAGGGCATCGTGTGTCGAGCTGCACACAAGGGAAGCAGTTGAGATGTTATCGGTGTAGATAGCTGGGGTATCGTATGGTGGATTATCCGCAGCCGAGGTAGGCTTAGGGTTCATGGAGTCAATCACAGGGGAGGGCACATATTTGTTACGGATGTGGCCAGCACGGACATATTCG
The DNA here is from genome assembly GCA_034768845.1 of Heliamphora exappendiculata. Lineage (NCBI taxonomy): Eukaryota > Viridiplantae > Streptophyta > Magnoliopsida > Ericales > Sarraceniaceae > Heliamphora > Heliamphora exappendiculata. Next base: position 10,537 of record JAOTRH010196225.1, read on the forward strand.
CAAAACATGTCCTAAGAGGGAGAGTGCACCGAGTATAGTAGGCACATCAGAGGATTCGTTTGTGCAGGATCAGCAGCAGCATTCTGTAATGCAGCCTTCCAGATTACAGGTGAGGGTGCTTCAGTTCATATTCCAAATGGGCAGCCCAGAGTGACTCAGGGCCGAGTGTATATCCTTAACACTCCCAGTTCTTCTAGGGCACCGTTTGTGCCAGATGATGCAGACATACCTTCAGTAAGAAGAGGTACTTTCTGAGTATGCAGGCTTCGGGCCAGTTTCTTTGTTGCATTTGTTTGGGAGTTGGTGCTGGAACAGCAGGTGGTGTGCTGTGTTGAGGTAGTGGTTGGTGAGGATGTGAGGCTAGGGTGAGTTGTAGATCCCGAGTCTTTGAGATAGTTGGCCATTGTTTAGGATGCCTGACCCTGTTTGACTATATCCTATGAAGGGTTTGGCTGACCATCTCATGTACCTGTGTTGATTTTGATCTACGGGGTTGTTTGTTTGACCTCAAGTTGAATTTCGGGGACGAAATTCCTTTAAGGGAGGTAGAGTTGTGAGACCCTAACTCGTTTTCTTTTTCGGCGTATTTCGACGCGCGTTTAGCGTTTTTGCTTTAGCATGTTTAAATGCTTTTTGATGCATGATCGGGGTCAATATGCATGCGGGGCAAGTTCTCGGGGCCGTGGGGTGTTACGGTGCGAATTTTGAAAAATAAAAAAAAAAAGATATTTTGGAGGCTTATAAATATTTTGAGTTACATATTTTCAAAAGATATTTTTCAAAACTTCTCCAACAAGCTTCTTGTTTTCTCTCTGTCTTCTCTCTAACTTCTCGGGAGCCTGGGGCTCGATTTTTGACGGTCCAACAGCCGATCTTTGTTATTAGCACGGT
>JAOTRH010196236.1:0-11427 GCA_034768845.1 Heliamphora exappendiculata
TCATAAAGATTCTCATAAAATAGAAAATTAATTTTATTAAAATAAAATTAAATACTAAAAATATGATTTTCAGTATAACAATCCTAACAATCTCCCACTTATACTCAAAACTATGTTATCATATATCTGACTCTCATGTCCTCTACATAACTATCAAAAGTCTTAGCCGGTAAGCTCTTTGTAAAGGATCTGCAAGACTGTCTCCTGATGCAATCTTGGACACAATAATATTACCGCTCTATATAATTCTTTGTATCAAGTGATACTTACACTTAATGTGTTTTCCTTTCTTATGGATTCTTGGTTCCTTCGAGTTTGCAACCGCTCCGTTTTCTCACAATAAAGTGTAATAACCAATTGAACTGAAGGTACCACATCTAAATCCAATAAGAAGTTCCTGAGCTAAATGGCCTCCTTGGTTGCTTTAGAAGTTTCCACATAATCGGCCTTTATGGTGGAATCAGCAATGCAAAACTGCTTGATACCCCAAAGGTACTAGACTATCTGCTTAGTAAACCAACATATAATCCTTAGTCCTTTCAGGTACTTGATTATATTATTTACCGCAGTCCAATACTCTTTCCCTGGGTTAGACTGATATTTGCTAACTATGCCAATGGCAAAGCAGATGTTAGGTCCACTGCAAAGCATAGCATACATGAGGCTTCTTACTCCCGAAGCATAAGAAATCGCATTCATCTTCTCTATCTCAATAGGTATTTTAGGATACTGATCCTTGGATAGAGTGATTCCATGCCTGAAAGGAAGAAAATCCTTTCTTGGAATCTTGCATGCTAAAACAAGTAAGAATCTCATCGATATACTTTGCTTGTGATAAGTCCAATATCCTTTATTTTCAATCTCGCATAAGTTTGATCCCAATGATGTAACTGGCTTCTGCCAAGTCCTTTCTATCGAACTACCCAAATAACTATACTTTAACCGTAGATAATGCCCTTACACCATTTTCGATGAGCAAGATATCATCTACATAAAGTACTAGGAAGATCACCATGCTTCTGTCACGCTTCTTGTACACACATGACTCATCCGGAGTTTGATCAAAACTATAAGACTTAATAGTTTGATCAAACCAAGTATTCTAAGATCTTGATACCTACTTAAGTCCATAAATGGATCTCTGAAACTTACACAACATGTGTTCTTAGCCTTTTGCAATGAATTCGCCTGGTTGTATCATATAGATACACCCATCTAGACTTTCGTTAAGGAAAGGTATCATAACATCCATTTGCCAGATTTCGTAATCAAAATGAGCAGCAATTGGTAAGAGAATCTGTATAGACTTAAGCATAGCTATAGGTGAAAAAGTTTTCTCATAATCGATCCCTTCTTTCTGAGTGAACCCTTTAGCAACAAGCCTAGCTTTGAAGGTTTCAGCCTACCCTTCTGCTCTTCTCTTTCTCTTGTAGATCCACTTGCATACAATGGGTTTTATCCCTATGGGTGCTTCTACAAGTTTTCAGACCTGATTGGAATACATAGACTCTATCTTTGAATTTATAGCCCTTTGCCAAAGAACTGCATCTTTATCTTGAAGTACTTCATTGTAGTTACAGGGCTCGGTATCTAGTTCTATCGGGATCCTGTCAAAACATTCTCTCAAGAACATATACCGATCAGGTTGATGAACAACCCTCCTACTATGACGAGGCACTACCTGTGTCTATGTACTAGTAGTAACACGCTGTGCAGAATCAGAACCCTGTGCATCAGCACCCTATTTTTGATTTACAATTGTCCCGATAATCCTCTCACTACGATGAGGTTATAGAATATTAGTGACTCGTTCTTCCGTTCTACTGGTATTTTTTCTCAGTTCTTTCAGAACAATATTGCATTTGGGCCTGTGATACATAATATAATTTTCTTTCAACAATCAAGCATTGGTGCTAACAATTACTTTTTGATCCTTATGATTATAAAATAGACCACCCTTCGTTCCCTTGGAATACCCCACAAAAAAATAAACTTTTATCCTTGGTTCCAACTTACCTGCGTTTCTTTTCAGTACATGTGCTGGACACCCCTAAATTCGAATGTATTTTAGACTAGGCTTACGCACAGTCTAGAATTCTGTTAAAGTAGAAGGTATTGACTTAAAGGATACTAAGTTCAAAAAATAAGCCGCTGTCTCTATAACGAGTCCCTAAAACGAATCGGGTAAACCTGAATAACTCATCATAGACCTTACCATCTCTATAAGAGTCTTATTCCTTCTTTCTGCTACACCATTCTGCTGTAGAGTGCTAGGTGCAGTCAACTGGGATATAATTCTCTTTGATGACATGTAGTCTCTCAATTCTCCAAAGAGGTATTTTTCACCACGATCGGATCATAGTGATTTGATACTTTTACCTAGATGCTTCTCCGCTTTCATCTTGAGTTCTTTAAATTTTTTAAAATATTTAGACTTACGGTGCATAAGATAATTATATCCATACCTTGAGTAGTCATCAATGAAACTGACGAAATACTCAAAGCCATCTCTAGCCCAAACTATCATATGACTGCACACGTCAGAATGAACCAGTTCCAACGGTTCTTTAGCTCTATAGCCTTTGGCCGAAAAGGGCCTCTTGGTCATTTTACCTTCAAAGCAAGATTCACATACTAAAAGTGCCTTCACTTCCTATGAACTCAAAGGCCCATCAACTACCAGTCTGCTTATCTTTCGTAGATTAATATAACCTAAACGTAAGTGCCAAAAAAATATTTGGTTCATTAAAAAATAAAACTTTCTTTTATATGGTAAATTAAATGTGTTAGTCAATTAAGTTAGTTGCGGTATAGGAGAGATTGAAGTAATAACATAAAGATCATCCACTAATGTACCAGAACAGATAACCCATTTATTATCCTTAATAACCACAGAGTTATTAAAATAAACCAAATATCCGTCTTTAGCCAATCTATAAATGAAAAACTAAGTTCCTTCTAATGGCAGGTACATAAAGATAATCTTTCAATATTAAAACCCAATCTCTACCAAAATAGAGAGTCACATCTCCTACTGCTACTACTGTTACCTTTGTATTATTGCCTATATGCAGGTAAATTTTTCCATCACTAAGTTGTCGAATTTTTTGAAACCCTTACAATGAATTACAGACATGATTAGTGGCTCCCGTATTTACACACCAGGTACCGGTAGATAATACCGCTAAACATGTTTTCACAACCAGTGAACAGAAATTACCATATTTGTTCTACCTTCTGAGAAATACTAGACATAGCTTTTTTCTAATGCCGTGTCTAATTACAGTGAAAACATCTGCCTTTCAGCTTTTTCACACCAATTCGTTGCCCACTAACTACCCTAGAATCGTGTCTCCCTATTTCTGAACATTTTTCTTCTTTATGCCTTTCAACTCAAAGGAAAAACTTTATTTTCTGAAACAAATACATTTTTTGGTATTGAAGAAATACCATTGGTAGTTAAATTTATATCCAAGTTACTTTTCTAGTCAACAAAATTTGGTCCCGTGAGTTTGTTTTCTTTGAGTATTAAAGCGAGTGAGTTGAAAGTTATTTTAATTCTAAAAATTACATAATTAAAATACCGTTAATTACGATGAGAAAATTTTTTAATTCATTTTAATTTGGTTCTCTCTACCATTATAAAATTAATTCGTAAGTAGCCTGGTAATTTGATAATAGCATGTCTCGATAGGTGGACGTCTACTATAGTTCATAAGATCAGACATGCCATTTTTTTTTAATTTTACTATCTAGGCAACTGACCATGACAAGTAAAATTAAATAACTGACATAACTTCGATCTAGTATATAATAGCAGTGACTCAGATGTAGAGAATACTATTATATACAGCTAAGTTTAACCATCACCTAATCCCAAATCAATCGCTTCGCAATGAACCCTTCAGATGAAGAAGTGATCCACACTAATAATTATCCAGAATTATTCATAAAGGAGGTTTGTACTAATGATACCGCAATTAATCTGTCTATTAGGGAGGATGGCCTTAGTGCCGGCACGTATGGTTTAATTGCTTCGCCTACAAACTTGTGATAAAAATCATAAAATTTATCTGTGAATAATTCTCTCTCACACTAAAATTTTTAAAATATTTTTTAGGGTTATAAAAATTCGTTTAATTAAAATAAATTTATTAATTTCAAAAATCACACGATTCTAAAGATTCTGATTCGTCAAACCATCTTTTCGTGTTTAAATGCGTAACAAATAAAATTTAATAAATGCACAGTTTTTTCTGCAGCTTTTCGGCTAAGGTTATGATTAAAGATATTTATTTATTTTATTTTAATTAAATATTTTTTCAATTAATTAATTCAAAATTCAGAATTAATTTTCATATTTTTTCAAGATATTTGATTTTATAAATAATTATCTTAAACGTGATATTTTGTAAAAAAATAAAATATCTAAAGTTTTACCATTTAATTAAAATTAATTAATTAAAAAACTTAATTTTATTTTATATTATAAAATATTTTAATTAAAATTAAAATTTTGAAATAATTAAATTAACAGGATAAATAAAACAGATACGCAATCATCCATGTAGTTCATATATATATGAGCACGATGCGTATATCTCGGTTTTATGATCAAAGTGAAATACTGAAGCATTTCAGTCTCTCGAATAGAATAAACTGTAATAATCCTCTTTTATCTCCGATTCCTTTGTCCTGATTGTATCAGGCTTTCCTAATATTATATGATTTATCAATATATATCAACTCAGTTCTGTATCTATTAAAAAATCAATATAAAACAGGCCCATAAGACAAAAACTGTCAGCCCACCTCCAGCCACCACCGATGCCACATGCCGCCTCATCCGAACTCCGTTTTCGACGAGTTTTATACCGTTGAAAAACTCTTAAAATATGAATTTTTTGTCAAAAAATTACTAAAAAACTACCTGAAAATAGTCAAAAAAGCTACCCGAACCACCAAAAAGCGGCTGGCAGCAATAGCACTGCCCCTCAACTTCCCAAGATTTCTTCGACCTCTTTCCGAACTCCATTTTCAATGTACTTTATACCGAAAGAAAACTCTTGAAAAGTAATATTTTTTAATAAAAAAATTTCTCGAAAACAGCTCAAAAAATGCCAAAAAATCATATGGAACAAACTGCCATCACTCTTGTGCGCCATCGCCTAGAAATGCCAACTTCCCGAGGCCGTTCTGACCTCATTCGAACTCTATTTTCAACGTACTTTATACTGGTGGAAAGATCTTGAAAATTGGAATCTTTCTATGGAAAAATCTACTCCGAAACAAGCCAAAAAATTGTCAACAAACTACTTGGAAGACATTGTCGCCGCCCACTAGCGCCGCCGCTCAAACCACCACCCATTTGGGTCTTTTTCGGTGGTTCATTGGTGCCGATTTTTTCTATAAAAATAGCTTGAACATCCAGCCACACGATGTTTTGAAGAACGCCTCAAAAATAGTGCCTAAACAGCCCCAAACCATTACACAAGTCACAGCCACTGCCGGTATGTTTGCCGCCTGTTTGGGTTGTAATTTTGGCCCAATTGTTTTTTAGTTTTTGACAGTATTTTGAGGTATATTTTACTACTATTTTTTATTTAAAAAAATATCCAAAAATAGTCCCAAAAATAGCCCAAAAATTTGAAAAAACTACCGTAGGCAAAGCCGTCAGAACCAGGCTGTTTCGGTGATTTTTTCTCACTGTTTTTGAGTTATTTTTTATACTATTTTTTATTCATAAATAATACAAAAAAATTCACTAAAAAACCGTTTAAAACTATTAAAAACTTACCGCGATCTGTGGCCCGTAAAAATTCAAACCACCGCCAGTGCCGCCTCCATTCTTCGTGTTCTTGGATATGTTCAACATATTCTTAAATAATCTAAACAGATATTTTAAAAATAAAAACTAGCTATTATATTGATTCTATGTCTCGAAAGCTCACATTCGATCTATCACGATCAACTCATGTGATTAAAAAAAATCATCACTCACAAACCATTCAAACAAATATGAATAACAAATGATGATTATAAAATCGAGATTAGAATACCTACAAAACAAAGTTAGCAATAGTTCTAAAACTACACAATCTCGATAATCAAAAATAAAAAAAATAAAACGGCTCTGATACTAATTGTTTGAGGCAAAAGTGCCAAGATATTTATTTTTACAAACGATTATTTAAAAAAAAATAACTGGGCAGGCAAACACCAAAACGGGCTCCAGATAAAAACTTTTAATGAAAAACAATCAAAATAAAACCCACGCATTCGAAGTTAATTTAAAAAATTACCTTTTTACCGGTCGAATCTTTAACGACAATTTGAATCCGATTTGAAGGTCTTGTCAGATCTCTTACTGTATTTCCGTAAGCGATTTTCGAATATAGTGTAGGTTATAATCCTCCAAGAACTCGTACCGGCAGAACCTGTACAGCTTTAGTCTTAAAGACAAGTTATGAAACTAGATCAGCCTACCCGCATATTTATGGGGCAACAGCAGGAACCTGAGAAGTAATTATGAGTAAGACTTTCAATGGAACACAGACATGTATCAATGGTTTCTGTAATTAAGCAAACATCATAGCGGTGTCTGCAATTATGAAAAACCAGCAACAGTTTCTGCAATTTTCATAAAATACTGAATTACAATTCACACCACTAAAGAATTATAATTACACTCCGACCCATAATATCAAAACCATATAGCATTGAACTCCTATTATGAAATGCTTACAATTTCTCCCCACGTTAAAATTCTCAATATCCGTCAATTAAATTTAATTACTAACAATATAATTTAATTAGCATCTTGATATTCTTTAAACCCTTCTACTTAACTAATTTGACCGCCAAATCTACTTGCAGGGTTTGGTCCGGTCAAAACTTATAATCTTCCTTAAGGGGGTATCGTCAATCCCGATCTTTCGTGACGTGGGTTTCATCAATAATTAATATTTTCCATATAAATAATACCGCTATCTAACTCACCGGGAATACAGACCCATATAAGATCGCACCCTCTAATGAATCAAAATAACGAATATTAGATATATGCAAATCAATAATTATTTTAGAATTAAGAGGATAAGTACTATTCATATAACTTTAGGGAGTAAATTAATTTATATAGTCAGTATAAAATTAATTACCTAAAATGTCCCATTTAATACACACAAAGTGTACTAGCACAGAGTGTCAGAACAATAGATGACGCTATTATCTGTTTCCTGTAATTAAGACAAGCCTACTAAAATTTTGTATTACAGTCGTACCAATAGTATGTCCATTTTTATCTAAACAATAAACATAAAACTTATATTATACAAGAACCTAAAATCTTATCTTCTGTGTGTAAACTGTACTCTATACACCAGATTAAATACTGTATAGAATATCGGACATTCATACATAATATTAAAGAAATGATACACATACATTACTTATAAATATTTTCATAAAATAAAAAATTAATTTTATTAAAATAAAAATAAATACTAAAAGCATGATTTTCAGTATACCAACCTTAATAGTATTTAATCTGGTGTGTAGAGTACGGCTTGCATATAGAAGATCAGATTTTAAGTTCTTACAGAATATAAGTTTTATGTTCACAGTTTAGATAGAAATGGACATACCATCGGTACAATTGTAATACAGAGTTTTAGTAGGCCTGTCTTGGTTACGGGGAACAGATAATAGTATCGTCTATTGTTCTGACTCTCTGTGCTAGTACACTTTGTGTGTATTAAACGGGACACATTGGGATAATTAATTTTATACTAACTATATAAATTAATTCACACTCTAAGGTTATTATGAATAATGCTTATACTCTTAATTCTGATATAATTATTGATTTGCGTATATTTAATATTCGTTGTTTTGATTTATTAGAGGGTGCGATTTTATATGGGTCAATATTCCCGGTGAGTTAGATGGCGGTATTATTTATATAGCAAATATTTATTATTAACGAAATTCACGAACCGAAAGATCAGGATTGACGATACCCCCTTAAGGAAGCTTACAAGTTTTGACCGAGTCAAACTCTGCATGTAAATTTGATTATCCGGCAGTCAAATAAGTTAAGCGGAAGGGCTTAAAGAATTTCAAGATACCGATTAAATTAAATTGTCAGTAATTAAATTTAATTGGTGGGTATCGAGAATCTTAACGTAGAGAGAAATATTAAGCATTTAATAACAGAAGCTCAATACAAGAAAGTCTCGAGATTTTGAGTCATGGTGCAATTATAATTCTTTGGTGATGTGAACTGTAATTCAGTATTTTATAAAAATTGCAGAAGCTACTACTAGTTTTTTACAATTACAGATACCGCTATGAGGTTTGCTTAATTGTAGAAATCGCTGATGGGTGTTTGTGTTCCACTGGAAGTCTTACTCATAATTACTCCACAGGTCCCTGTTGTAACCCTATAAATATGCGGGTATACTGAACCACTTCTAGATTAAAGCTATCCAGGTTCTGCTGGTACGAGTTCTTGATAGATTGTAGCCCACACTACATTCAAGAATCGGATAAGGGAATACAGTAGAAGGTTTGACGGGAGCTTCAACTCATAATCAAAAACGTAGTTGAAGGCTTGACCAATAAAAGGTATTCTTCTAAATTAACTTTGGTTGAACGAATTTTAATTTTGATCGTTCGACATCAAAAGTTTTATCTGGAGCCCGTTTTAGCGTTTGTCAGTCTAGCTAATTTTTTACCGAAAATCATTTGCAAAAATAATGATCTTGAAAGTTTTGCCTCTAACAGTAGCTTCTCCATTCGGACAGACACTATGGCGTCTGAACGGTTCTCCTCTATAAACTTTCTGGTCTGAACGGACGCTGAGGGCATCCGGACAGTAGGTTAGAGCGTCCGGACGAAAACGGGATTTTTGCACTTCGTTTTTGCGAGCCCTAGTTGCACCGTTATGTATCAGACCTATTCTAATCACTTTAGAACTCTGCAAAACAACTGAAAACTCTGTCAGGGCTTCCAAAACATGATCCAATCTTTAACTTCAACCTGTTAAAGATTACAAACTCGGTTCCTATGTCTCCATATCGGGAGTTCACATTCAATCTGCTCGAGAGAGAAAGTTACATATAATCCTATGCCTCAAATGGAGTTCACATTGATTCTATCACGATCAAAACCGTCGTGAAAACAAAAAACCATCATCATACATTCATGTATGACCATAAAGTCAGAATAGAACGCTGCAAAATAAAGGTTAGCAGAGTTCAAGTCTATCCGAACCCCATATGCATAGATCAACATAAATGGACAACATGGACTTGATTCAATCCATATGTAGCATCAAAGATCACTCTGATACCACTTAGAAGAAACTAAATCCCAGGAAACTACGATGGTGCATACGAATCGAATCAAATGTGGCGCAGGGCAAAGATCATACAATAAAAAAATTGTACTGCACCGTTTCGTTCAAACGAACGGGGAAACCATCTAGGCGGAATCCGTATGGGATAAACAATCTTGAACCCAGAACCCTAAAATAGAAATCCGATACACCCACAAGGCGAAATAGGGATTATACCTAATTGATCCCACTGATTTGATCACGTTTCTGATCTTGAACTTGAATTTAAAGATTAACACGGCAATCAACCGACAATCTTTTCTCCGTTCAGATTTTTTGCTGTATTTTCAATTGTCGAAAACACGAACTAAGTGTAGGTTTAGCTCCTTTATTCTCTAATCTTGCCTTGCTACCTCTTCTAGTTCTATTTCTCACGTTACGTGAAAATCCTAAAAGACTATCTGAATGTAATTCTCATCTAGCGGTCAGGGTTATAACGACATATAAATAGGCTACAGTAGGAACCTGTAGAGTAAATAAGACATGGGCTTTTAATGTAATTATGAAAATTCACTTCAACCCATAAGCAATTTCAAAAAAAACATAAATTATAATTCACTCCACTAAAGAATTTTGATTGCACTCTCGATCTTATTTTAAAAACCAATTATTCAAGATCCTATTATTAAATGCTTATTATTCTCCCCACATTAAGATTATAGATACTCACCGATTAAATTAAATTACTAACAATTATATTTAATCAGTTTTTTTAAAAATCCTTTAATTCCTTCCGCTTAACCTATTTGACTGCTAAATTATGAAATCCACCTACAGGGTTTGACTCGGTCAAAATTTATAAGTTTTCTTAAGGAGGTATCATCAATTCCAATCTTTCAAGACGTAAATTCTGTCATTAATTAATATCCACCATATACTTAATACCGTTTTTCAACTTACCATAATTATTGACCCATACAAGATCGAAACCTCTAATGAATCAAAACAACGAATATTAAATATACATAAATAATAATTATTTCAAAATTAAGAGTATAAGCACTTATTATAACTATGGGGTGTGAATTAATTTTTATAGTCAGTATAAATTTAATTATCCCATCATGTTCAATACATACAAAAATGTACTAGCACAGTGAGTCGAAATAATAGACGACACTATTATCTGTTCCCTGTAATCAAAGCAGGTCTACTAAAATTTTGTATTATAATCGTACCAATGGTTGGTCTAACTCCATCTAAACTGTGAACCAAAATTTATATTCTACAAGAACCTTTAATCTAATCTTTCGTGTATCAGTCGAATTCTATACACTAGATTAAATACTATGTAGAATAAAAAAGAAACCATGCACAACATTAAATAAATAATGAAATGCATACATTGCTCATAAAAATTCTCATTAAAATAGAAAATAGTTTTTATTAATAAATAGAAACAATACCAAAAATTCAAATATAGTTTTTAGTATACAATCCTAATAAAATTCGACGCATCTTTTCGCAAAGGTCAAAACACTTTTTTATGATGGTCAAATCAAAAAGTGAGATAATTAAAATATAACTATGGTATTGATGAATGATAATAATTGTTACTTGATAGTGCATGAGAACATTTATAGTGAGTTGTTTGGATGAGTTGTGAGATGTTTGGACTAAAATTTGAACCTTTATACGTTATCTTTTCTCGAATCAACTTCAGCGGTGATTGTTCGAGCGACCATGAGTCCGCTCGAGAGGACTGTCGATAGAAAACAATTTAAGTTATCGATTTGGCCCTTTTATTCTCATTCTCTTCACCTTTCTCTCTCTAAACTCATATTCTAACCCTAGAAAATCCCTTAAGGCTCCTTTGAGCTCTTCTAAACCTCCATCGGTGGATCCTTCTTGCTTCCCTCGTGATTCTAGGTCATTGGGAGGTTGACTCACTCGTTGGAGGCTCCATCTCCATCTCTTGGTTGGTTATTTTTGTTGTTGGAGCTTGCTAGGGTTTCATTCTTGTAATTTTATCATCTAAGAGGTAGAATCTATGACTATTCTTGAATATTTTCTTAACATGAGTTATA
>JAOTRH010196247.1:0-11427 GCA_034768845.1 Heliamphora exappendiculata
GCTATCCATTACAATTATATTAAGGGCATTTCATATTGCTAAAATTAATTGATTAAACTTTTTAAATTTTATTTATTTATTGATTAAATTTTTGTTTGAATTATATTGGTGAGATAAACTAAAAATATATAAAAAATTTATTAAAAAAATTAAAAAATTTATTAAATGATGAAAAAAATTACAAAAAAAATTCAAATATTCCATACAGGGCATATGATTGAAAAATTTATTGATTGTAACTTTAAGTATAAGTGATTTTAATATTTAATTATTAAAATTTTTAGGCTTAAATTCCAAAAATAAGATCACCGTGTTTGGGTAGCCAACAGTAATTCACGTAGATTTCAATCAACAAAAACGATCACGAAAGAAATAAGAATAACCAAAATATGTAAGATTTATGTGATTTAACTGACTGTTTACCTCCATAGAAAAAAAGAATCAATCCACTATACTCTTTTAACACGGATTACAAAATTCATTCAACTCCTAACAATATCTATAATCTCAAGCTGAGCCTTTAGCCGTCTCTCTAGCCTCTAACTTGACCTTTCTGAGTATTTAGACGACTTATGAACGTTCTAGGGTTTTAAAATTCTAACCCCCCCTTTTATAGGCTTCAAAAAAAATCCTAAAATTCTCTAACTCTCACACGGGCCACCATCGTCCGTCCGAATAGAGTTAAGTTTCGTCCGGACAAAAATCCCTTTATTTTGAACCCGTCCAAATACTCCAGCATCCGTCCACACAAAAAACTCTCTGAACCAAACCGTTCAAACTCTCAGATCTTCGTTTGGACAAAAAACCTACTAGCTTGAAACAGTTCGGCCGCTCCAGTGTCTGTCCGGACGAAAATACACCATCCAGATTTGAGTCAATCCCAACAATCTCCACCTGACTCGAATCTTTCAGCCATCTTAAAGAACTGTCGGCGATCCTCGACCAACACGCCTTTCTTGGGTATTGGTGCTGCACCCTTCTGAATCTTTAACCTGAATAGATTTGGATCAAATCCAAACCAGACTTGAATTTGACCATTTTTTCAGTTAACAGACTTCTCATCTTTGGACATTCTTCTAAACTCTAATTGTGCAGTCTTTTGTGAATACTCCACCTTCTCTGACAATGCTACTTGCCTTTGAACTGTTCATGTGTTGTTTGTAGCTTTCTTATAAGACGAAAGTTCTCCACTTGACTGTTCTGACTGCTGTTGACTTGAACCGCCATCACTATTTTTTTTGGGTGAGCTCTTCTAACTAAACTCCACATTGACTGATGCACTCTTCTTCTGACTTTATGGCATACTTTGTTTGTTAATCTGATCAAGTCTCAAATGTCTGTATGTCGTGTGGTCTCTGTTGGAATCAGTCTGTGTGATAATAGTAACTCCACATATCATTATGTCCCCTATCAATCTGTAGAGACCATCTATTTTCTACCCCTTCATGATAACTAAAGATATTTTACTGATATTCATTGTTCCACATTTTCTTATGAACTCATAGTCTAGAGAATCAAATATTTTCAAAGAAATTAATTATTTCTTTCACCCCAGAACATGTCTAATATTTTTCGAAGTCCTTACAATCCCGTCAAACATCCTAATTTGAACTGTACCAATTTCAACTGACTGGCACAATGAGCCATTCCCCATTAGAACTATACCACGGTTGCAAAACTTGTATGAATCAAAATATTCTCTAATTGGACACATATGGTATGAGCATCTCGAATTTAAAATTCGTGAATTTGACATAAAGTTCAAATCTAAGAAACTAAAAGTACTTCACCTTCTGATTTATAGTCTGACGACTCTTCAGAAAAATTGACGATTTCTGCAGTTGCTTTAGCCTTCTTCTTTTTCTCCAGATGCTAATTCAATTCCTGGCACTAGTTCTTGTAATGACCAGTTTGTGACAATAGAAGCACTCAACATCCTTTCTTGCACGTGACTTGGACCGAGATCTACCACTATTGGAATCATGTTCACCTGATCTATTCATTCCTCTGCTTAACTTAGACTTAGCCATCAGCACACCTTCTACATTAGATTCACTGTCCCTCTTCATCTTCTCAGGTGACAAAAGCGCCCCAGTGTGGCACCGAAATTTTGAAATTTTGAAATGGTCAAAAATAAGATAATTCAAAAGATATTTGAAAAATATTTTAACACCTTAAAAGTCAAATTTTAAAAACTCCTTTTTGTTAAAAATAGAGTTGCTACTTGAGAAAAATCAAGAAAAACAAAAATGGCTACTAATTTTTTAAATTTTTAACTAGAGAAAAAGGGATCGGGAGTTAAGGTACGAATCAAAAAAGATGTTAGGCACCCCGTTCATGCAACCATAAAATCGGTCTCTACTAATCATTATTGATTCTATAATAAGATTTCTCAAATGCATGCAAATAAAAAAAGTGAGGGTAAAGAGCGAACATCTAAAATCAAATAAAAAAAATACATAATATATATGTATAAAATGCAAAATAAAATAAGTATCAAAAAAAAATTCTAAGTCTTACAGCATGCAATTTCTAGCTAAAAAATACATTGAACAAACCTACATACAAAATAACCTAAACCAGCATGATTCAAATAAAAATAATGCTAAAAATTGCTATATGTAAAATATAGTACAAATGAACATAAAAAATATTAGCAACATCACTAAATTGTCAACATAACCTAAACTATCAAAACAATCCAAAATTATACTAACATGGAACATAATTTTAAAATGTTAAATTCTAACTAAGAATAAAATAAGTGAAACGAAACTAAGCTAATGATTAAATTTTTTTTTGAATTTATGTAAAGAGAAATAAAAGAAAGGAAAAATAAACAAAATGCTATCAAAAGGAAGTTAAATTAAAACTAAAAGATCTTTTTATAGATTTTATGTTTAAACAAAATTTTAAAAAAAGACAAATAAAGTGAGTGCTATTAAAAAGAAATGAAACCAACATTAGAAGATTCTAAAGAATTTTAATGCTTGACAAAATAAAAAAAAGAGAAAAAAAAGAAAAAAAAAACTAAATTAAAGAATTTTGATAGAGTTTTAATGCTTAACAAAGAAATATAAAAGAAATAAAAAAAATACTATAAAGGAAGAAAATTAAACTAACCTTAAAAAAATAGAACATTTTAAGGGGAATAAAGCTAATAATAAAAAAAGACAATAAAAGAAAAAAAATTACTAGGAAAAAAAATTACACAATATTAAAAGAAAAAAAATAAAGCTAGTAATAAAAAAAGAAAAAAAATGCTAGAAAATAGAATTAAACTAATGAAATATCAAGCTAAAAAAATAAAATAAAATAAATACTAAGAAAGAAATATTATACTAACACAAAAAAAATAAAAAAAAACTAAATACAACTATATAACTCAAATATAAATATAGCATTGAAAACTACATTCACATAAATGTAAGTACATTTTTATGACAGTTAACAACATTAACAACTTGTAATTGTCAAAACATATTGGCACTAATTAATGAATTAATAAAGAAGAAACAATGTGCTAAGTGTAAAATATGAATAAATTAATAATTAAAATATTAATAAAAGTAATCAAATTACATGAAGCAAATAAGATTAACTATGAAAATGAAAAAAATATGCAAATTGAAATTGAAAGTTAATCCGCTCACTCAAAGAGAGATGAAATAGAGTTAGAAAAATTGGGAATTCAAACAAAATACTTGAATTGCTAAAGAATCCTCGAGTCGGAAAATGATAATGTGCAATTCGGTCATCAAGCGATGATCCAAGCTAAAGTTTCATAACTTCGGTATCGGGGACTTGACTCTCAGTACTTCGGCAGAGTTTCGGCGTCGGGGATCAAAATTGTTCGGCGACTCGATAGAGCTTCTCTTTCTAGAATTTTATCTTAAAAACGTACGTTGAGGTACGATATTTATATAATTCTTCAACCAATGAGATACTGACACGTTTTAGAACACGTCAGGCCGTTTGAAGTTGACGATCGCCATGTCATGAGTTAACGGTCGCCACATTGAAAAAGGTTCCAAGAGGTTCTACTAGCGGTTGCCATAATGCAAGTTGGCGATCGCCAAGTTGGAGTTGTCGGTCACCATGTTTGGCTAGAATTTTTAAGAAGTTCTATTGGCGGTCGCCACAATAAACATGGCGGTCACTACAAAATGTGAAAGTTTCCAAAAAATTGGCAGTCGCCACATTGGAGTTGGTGGTTCAAAAAGATTTCATTAGTTTAAAGGTTTTGATGATTAGGTTCAATTATCAAGCTTGGATAATTTTTTGAGGATCTTACTGAAGCATCATTTCAACTGTTTTCATCATCGAATTCACCTAAGATTAGGCGGGGTCAAATTGGGATGTCTACACCCGGCGACCTTTTCTAACTCTAAAGTATCCTTTCCGTATATTAAAGTAGTCACCAGATAATCATATAACGTTGGAAGCGATGCCAAGAAGAGGGTCGCCTTATCCTCATCATCAATATTTACCCCAAAACTAGATAACTATGTGATGAATATATTGTACATATTCAAGTGTTCCAATAGATTTGTACATTTTCGCATCTACAGTCCATATAATTACTTTTTCGCGTACAATTTGTTGGCTAAATTCTTCTTCATGTAGAGATCTTTTAGCTTTTGTCAGATCTCGTGGGTTGTCTCTACATCGAGCACATTATGAATAACCTAATCTTTTAGATTCAATCAAATCAAACTCGCGGCCTTCCAATCAAAATCATCCTAATCATCATCGGTCTTCCTCTCTGGCTTCTTCGCCTTGCCGAGTAATACCTTAGATACCCCTTACTGGATCAACAAATCTTTCATCCGCCTCTGCCACATGGAGAAGTTATTCTTGCAACTGAACATTTTGACTCTGTATTTGATGTTCGCCATCTTTACTGCAATTTGTAATTAAGCCAATAACAAATTTTGATCTTCCATTATGGCTTTAGATTTTTAACAACCTGGCTCAGATATCCATTCGTTGGGATTTTTAGGCTTAAATTCTAAAAATAAGATCAATAGGATTTGGTAGTCAAACGGTAACCTACGTAAACTTTAATCCACAAAACCGATCACGAAAGAAACAAGAATAATCAAAATATGCAAAATTCATGTGGTTTGACTGACTTTCTACTTCAATGATAGAAAAAAATCAATCTACTATACTCTTTTAACACAGATTACAAGATTCACTCAACTCCTAACAATATATGTGGTCTCAAACTGAGTTTTTCACCGTCTCTCTATACTTTCTCTAGTATTTAATTTGAATCTCTTTGAGTATTTAGACAACTTATGAACGTTCAAGAATTTTAGAGTTATAACCCCCTTTTTATAGGCTTCGAAAGAAATCTTAAATTTGTTTAACTCTTGCACAGTCCGCCGTCGTCCATTCGAACGAAATTAAGTTCTGTCTGGACAAAAAATCCTCTGTCTCGAACCCGTTCCGTCAGGACGAAAAACCCTCTGTCTTGAATCCGTCCGGACGCTCTAGCATTCGTTCGGATAAAAATCTCTCTGGACCAAAACCATCTAGACGAAAAACTTACAACTGTTCGAACACTCCTGCGTCTGTTCGGACGAAAACGCACTATTCAGATTCGAGTCAATCTCAACATTAATAGTGCTAAACATTTATAGTTTTTAGCAATTAAAATTAGTTAATGTTAAAAATAGAAGCTGAGAAGCACCTCAAAACTGCTTTTCAACAAATCAAAAAAAGTTACAATAAGCTAAAAGCTCTGAAAGTGAAGTTTTGTTAAATAATTTTAAATTTCAATTTTAAAGAAAAAAACTAAAAAGCAAGTTCGATAAGTTTTGCCAAACATCCCCTACAACAACCATGTAAATATACCAACAATCAACATAATTTAATTATAAAGTTAATTTTAAATAATAAATAATTTAAAAAATCTAATTATTAAGAAAAATAATTTTATTATGCTCGCTTTTAATTTAAATTAAAAATAATAAAAAAGATATATATAAACTTAAAAATATACAAAATTAATTATATTGTTTAAAACGCATGTATATTAAAAAAATACTTGGTAGAGTAACAGGTTTTGTTTGAAATAAAGAGAAAAAAACTGTGCTTAGAATGAAGAGGAACAAATTGGTTTTAAATAAAAATAGAGAATAGCTTATTAATAAGAGAAAAAAGAGAGAGTAAGAAGTGGGTTTAAAAGAGGGCAAAAAGTAGGTTTAAAAGAGAACAAAAGTGGTCCATTCATTCTAATAATGGATTGATTATAAACAAAGGATAACTCTTGCATTGCCACATCACTATCAAAGTTTAAGTTCAACTCCTTGGAAATATAAATATATTAGTTGAATAAGAAGAAAGAATGGCTCTCCAATTGTCACTATTAAAGCTTAAGTTTATGGCCATTGAAATATATATAGATACTAGCAAATAATTCGTACTTAAAGATACTTTTCAAAAAAATAAAATATAATTTAATTATAATATAAATAAATTATTTTCTAGCATTTTTCACGTAATTAAATTGAATATAATTATACCCATTGCACCTGCTATCATCATCAGCCACCTAACCAATATGCCACCTCTCACAAAAAAAAAAAAAAAATCTTCTCATAAGCTCCATACCAATTTCACAAATATATTAAGAGAAAAAAATAGAAAATAGAACTCTTCATGTTAATATACAAAGAGTGCCAAAGAACATTGGAAAAAATAAAATAAAAAGGCTAAAAATGGAATTAGAAATCTTCATGAAGCTTAAACACATGAATCCCATCATTCCCATTCAAGCTAGACATCACAAAAGCCTTCTGTTATTCCCCAACTCTCTTCTCAAAGAAGTTAGTTTTCTCCCGCAAACTGATTAGTTCCATCCAATCAAATGGGTTTTGTCAACCATCCATCTTCCCAGTATCCTAATGCATCCATCAGCCTATCAGCCACAAACTCGATGTACTGTCTCATCAGATCACTGTGCATTCCCTGCAAAGTGAACGTCCTTTTCTATCTCCATTGCGTCGCCAACGATTCCCTTCACTCGCTCCTCACTCAACTTCTAACTCAACAACTCGTAGATCAAGCACGCGAAGTCGCGGTGCAATCCCTCGTCTCTCGATATCAACTCGTTCGAGAAGGTGAGTCCGATAATTAATCCTCACTTTTTTAGCCAGATGATTGTGCAGAAGTTGTTGCAGGAGAAGATCCCTTCGATGCAAGCAAAAGCGACGATGTGTTAGGTGAACGATTCTAAACCGTCGATCCATCGAAGGGCCCATTTAGCTTTATTTTCCACGCAAGGAACAGCCACGATTGCATGGAAGTGGTGGTGCTTCGCGGAGGAGTCCTTGATGTAGGATTCGAGCAAGAGGCTGTACGTCTTGGAATGAGGTTTGATGGTTGATGGCAATGGTGCTGTTGTCGTCGTCGTGGTTTGATGGTTGGTGGCGATGTTCTCATTGGCGAAGGTTTCACGAGGAGAGAGAGCGGCATAAATTCTGAAGAGAAGAGAGAGTGAAAAGATGAAAAAGATGAAAATAAGGAAAAGGAAAGTGGGAACTGAGACAGAAAATTTTGGGTTTGAACGTACAATTAAGATTTAATAGTGATGTTCGTTTTGGTATTGAAAATAATGGCTGAATGGGAGGGAACTCAACTTTTTGTTTTAGAAAACTTTGATCGTAGGATTCAACTTGGAGATAATCTCAATCGTCCAAACAGGGTTTCTCTCTAAACAATTTCAAAATACTGAAATGTTTTATTATATAGATATTAGTAAATTATTCGTGCCTAAATCACTTTTTAATACAATTCGATATCAAGATTAAATTTGAATAATAATCAACAACAAAATAACTATCAAAATATTGAAAAACTTAATTTGTCAAAAAAATTAATAATTTTATGAAACACTCTACAAGAAGGTCTTAAAAAACCCATCCTATTAAAAATCAAAACTTGGATTTGGATTACAATTTAACTATTTATTTAATAAAAAATTAAATATTTTTGACGAATTAAATCCTAATTTTTACCACATGCTTATGCTTACTCTCGATCTCCCACCACATTTGAGTATTGAAATAGAAATAAAATTCATGAATATGCAGAATATACAAATACGTACATACATATAGGCCAATTCAAAAAAAAAGAAAAGAAAAACCCAAAATCAAAAAAAAAAAAGAAGCCGCACGCAAAATCGAGATCACTCATAGAATTTATTTTCTCAAAATAGATATATTCAAATCTTATAACTCAATTGTATAGTTCTAGATTTATGAAAAAAATAAAGGACTTGACTAACATAATTGTAGATATGATACATACGTATTAGCGACAGCGTAACACAGTGATTACAACGTAGCAGCAGCAACAACATGGCACCATTGGCGGTGTAACAGCGACGACAACATAGCTGATGAGGCGGTGTAGTAGTGGAGGCAGCATTATAGCGACAACATAACAAATATTATAATTTTTAGAGTTTAGAGAGGTTTCGATAGAGATGGAGGTGAGATTGAGTTTAAGGCTTTGAAAGAGTTTTTAAAATTTGGCAATAGTGTGTATTTTGAGAAATATTTGCTAACTAAGAATGGACGAAAATTTTATTTGACAAGTAAAATTTTAACCTTAAAATTTTGTAAAGAAAAAATCTTAACTATTAAAACATAATTTGTCTCTAGATATTTCAAAAGCATTAAGTTGTTTTATTATATATATATATAGATATATGCATTTATTAGATATTATACAAAATACAATTTAATTACTTGTGTAAATTTAAAATACAAAATTAATCACAAGTTACAGGAGTCTTAAAAGTAAAATATGTTTTACATAAAAACAAAATATAACATACATTTTTATCGATAAGATTTGATCAATAATCTGTAATTATTTTTAAAATTTGAACATGTGCATTAACCTTTTTTCTAAATAATATTAACTGAGTAAAGAAAGTGTATCAGTGGCTCTTGTATTAATTCCAGACGGCCTTGAGTACTCTTCTTGTATTTTGTAATTTCGTTGCACACTAAAGTGCATCAATATTATTTTATTATTTTATTGGAAGTAATTTTTATGTACAGTAAATCACTAATATATTTAGGAGTGAAGAAGAAATTACGTAATGATGGGAATTTTTATTTATACAAATGGTTCTTTGAACTATTACTAATGATACTTCTTCATCAATTGAGTTGTTCTACTCGATCCATCGCTTAAGATTTTTGGTCTCTATAATTTACATCTTATAGATACATTGAAAATGATTCTAATCTAGTTCATGGCCTATTACAAGTAGAAAGTGCTATGCTATGGTTATATATTTGGCGACCACAAAATGTGTCATGTTACGTATAGTGTTTATGTTATTTTATGTATTCATTATTTATTTTTAAGTACTATATATAAAATGTTACATCTTGGTCACAAAAATATGATTACCCTTAGACAATGTTCGGACTATCTTAAAACTTAACTCTTAAGCTACACGGGTTGATTTTTCTAAAAATTCAATTAGTTTTTGTTATTTTATTTATAAAAAAAAAAAACTATACACAACTCAAATGCATTAGCTTTTTTTGAGTAAAATTATAATAATACTATCATTAAAATGTTAACTATATTTTTAATAATAAAAAATATCGTGTTAATATCAAAAACACTACAACTTAAAAATAAAAAGTAAAAATATATTTGATATTTTAACACAAAATTTTAAAAAATCTTAAAAAATTATCCAAAAAACTCTAACTTTTTCCCTCTTTTTCATTGCAAAAAACTAAACCTCTTTTGCGTATGTCATCTCATGTATTTACTTTTATTCTAACTTTCTAAGTACCATATATGATTTGTTACATTTTAATCACCAAAGTATGATCAGTGTTAGGCCATGTTCTGACTATTTAAAAAGCTAACTTTTAAGTTATATATATCCATTGATTTTTTTAAAAACTCAATTAACTTTTTTTAAGAAAAAAATTATACACATTTCAAATATATTAACTTTTGTTTTAAGTAAAATGATTATTATACTATCAATTAAAAAATTAACTTTATTTTTAATAATAAAAAAATCATGAAAATATCACAAACACTATATGTTTTTAAAAAAAAATAATATATTAAATATTTTAACAAGAAACCAAAAAGAAAAAAAAATAAACCTTAAAAAATTATCCCAAAAACTTTAACTTTTTTCTCTCACTCCCTCTTGCGTGCGATGAGCACGGCAGCAGACCAACTTTTTTTGCACAGACCAACTTTATTGTCACTGACCATTTTACTTAACATCTTAAGTTATTATTATCTGAAGTTATTATTGTAAAGAATCGTCGATCTCTATCGCTATTTCTTTCTCTTTTTTTCTCTTTAGTTTATCATTTCTATTAAAAAGAGTTTATATACTTTCTAAAAAAAATTAAAATTTTATTTTAAAAATAATTTTTAAAGTATAAATTTATATTTAACATAAGGTAAAATATTCCAAATAAATCTTAATAATTCATTTTAAATTTTAAATAATTTTTTTAAAATTCATAGCATCGCTTCCTCTATAAATACCACATAACCCTTCCATAAGTACTCTACACTCACTCATAACTCAGAAGAGATAGTCCTCAAACCTTCCTCCCCATTCAACCTTCACTGCTAGAGCTAGTGCATTATTTGACCATCCCCGTGTCGAGCAAATTTAAGGTTAACATGCATTACCAGAGTGAGCCATGGGGCTCCTATTTTCCAACAAGGAGTGTTAGTGTTAGCGGCGTCAGTGTCGGTGGCGATGATGATGATGATCCGCTCGAGCGCATAGAGCGGCTGGCGTCCGAGAACGCGGTGGTGATATTCAGCATAAGCTCCTGCTGCATGTGTCACGCCATCAAGCGGCTCTTCTGCGGCATGGGCGTCAACCCTACG
The DNA here is from genome assembly GCA_034768845.1 of Heliamphora exappendiculata. Lineage (NCBI taxonomy): Eukaryota > Viridiplantae > Streptophyta > Magnoliopsida > Ericales > Sarraceniaceae > Heliamphora > Heliamphora exappendiculata. Next base: position 10,915 of record JAOTRH010196247.1, read on the forward strand.
GTTTACGAGCTCGACGAGGACCCCCGAGGAGGAAAAGAGATGGAGAAGGCCCTCATGAGGCTTCTCGGCACCTCTTCCGCCGTCCCCGTCGTCTTCGTCGGCGGCAAACTTGTCGGAGCCATGGACCGAGTCATGGCCTCCCATATCAATGGCTCTCTCGTCCCACTTCTCAAGGACGCGGGAGCTCTCTGGCTTTAACCCAGTTGCGATTACTAAAAATCACACACGAAATGACATTTTATGTGATGTTTACACTTCAAATATCAGATCATATGTTATTTAAATATGATTACTAAAATATAGTCGTTATTGTAGTAATGTTAACTAATTAACTTCTTTCCTTTCTCGCTCGATGTGGTTTTAGATTTAGAGAGAGACGGAGAGGGATCCTACACAGAAAGGAATTAGGAGAAGAAGAAGAGGAGTGGGTTTCTTGGAGATGCCATTTTGGAAACGGTAGTGTATTGACTAATGTGTTTGCTGAATTTTAATTAGTTTTCTTTCTTCTTTTTT
>JAOTRH010196258.1:0-11426 GCA_034768845.1 Heliamphora exappendiculata
TTTATCATAATTTTGATAGCAATTAATTAAATAGGTGTAGGCTTTTAAGTTAAATTAAGCTAGTTTGACTAGAATTGACTTTTTAACTTATTTATTGTGTAGAAATTTTAAATAATTATTTATTTTCTTTTATTGAGCTATATTATTATATTATTATATATATTATTTGTATAAAAAGTATTGGGTCAAAATAATACTTAATTTAAACATCTTTTTCTCATTTTTAAGCTTAAAAAGGTAAAAAGTGACTTTTTGGAGCACATACTCCTAGGTGGCCGGCCATGCAATGGCAGTTTGGTCATTTTTATTGTTATTTTATATTTTATTAATTAATTGAGTATAAATATCTAATTTTGGGTGTTCATTTTGAAATTTTTAAGACTTTTTACTGTACTATGGGCAAAAATGTCATTTTACCTTAGTTATGGGAATTTTTAATTTTTAATTTACTATTTTATATTATTTACTTAATTTAAGCTGTTCCAAGACTTTTCTAAGTATTAGGGCCTTTCCTCTGAGTATTTGGTCTATTTTTAGGATTTTCGAGCCAAATTAGGATTTCGGGTTAAGTTAGAGTTTCTTCTATCCTTCTAGCGACCTAAAATAATGTCAACTAACCGTCACTAATACTAGCGTTTGGGCTAGATTGTTTTGTGAGTTGTTACATTTAGGGTTGTTACAACTAGGGTCCGGGTCGGGTTGTTGCTATCTAGGTGGTTACAACTATGGTCCAGACTGGGGTGTTACAAATGGTCTGTCGTGAAAGTCCGAGAAGATTCATGGCTTGCATGAACTGCATTATGGGACGGATAAAATCAATTTTGAAGTGTTTTAAGAGTCGTGTGAATCACGATCTAAATACCATTTTCTAACTATTTTCAAGGCTCTTGTGAGTGAGTTCAAATCATGGTTTGTCTCATCGCTTTCCCTTGCATGTAAAATTAATTTTTTAAGGCTTGAAAGAGAGTCTAAACCTGCACCACGATTTTCTAGCATGTTTTGTTTATATTGCATGCTTGTCTAGTTTCTGGTGAGCTTTGGCTAACGATGTGGGATAAAAATATTTTCAGGCACCGGTCACGCAGGTTGATCTGGAGTTACTAGAGAGGCGGAAGAGTTGTAGTCCTCATTTTTGTTCCTTTTTGTTACATGTATGTTGTAACATATTTTTCGGCGTTGGAGCCATGTAATGAAAGTCGTTTGGCGTTTATATACAATGCATGTATGATTTATATTGACAGTGTATTCTCGAGATGGGTATCATGTTTGGTTGTTTGTGGGTGTTTCACGTGACCCGAAATTTGGGGTGTGACAGAATGTGTTTTAGATTAGGCTTATACGCAGTCCATAATTTTGTAGGAGTAGAAGGTACTGACTTAGAAGATACTAAGTTCGGAATATAACCCGCTGTTTCTAATGCGATTTCACAAAATGAATTGGGTAATCCTGAATAACTCATCATGAATCTTACCATCTCCACGAGAGTCCTATTCTTTCTTTCTGCTACACTATTCTGCTGCAGAGTGTCAGGTGCAGTCAACTGGGATGTAATCCCTTCTAATGACAGGTAGTCGCTAAACTCTCCAAAGAGGTATTTCCCACCATGATTGTATCATAGTGATTTGATACTATTACCTATGCGCTTTTTTGCCTCTGCCTTAAATTCTTCAAATTTTTCAAAGCATTCAGACTTACAGTGCATCCGGTAAATGTATCCATATCTTGAGTAGTCATCAATAAAACTGACAAAGTACTCAAAGCCACCTCTAACTCGAATTGTCATAGGACCACATACATCAGAATGAACCAATTCTAATGGTTCTTTAGCTCATAGCCCTTGGCAGAAAAGGCCTCCGGGTCATCTTACCCTTTAAACAAGATTCACTAACTGAAAGTACTTCCAAGTTTAATGAACTCAAAGGTCTATCTTCTACTAGTCTATTTATCCTTTTTAAATTAATATAACCCAAGCATAAGTGCTAAAAAAATGTTTGGTTAATTAAAGAAGGAAACTTTCTCTTATATGATAAATGAGATGTGTTATTCAATTTAGTTAGTTGCAGTATAGGAGAGATTGGAATAATAACATAAAGATCATCCACCAATGTACCAGATCATATAACTCGTTTATTATCCTTAATAACCACAGAATTTTTAAAATAAACAAAATATCTCTCTTTAACCAATCTAAAAACGAAAACTAAATTCCTTCTAATGGAAGGTATATAAAGACAATATCTCAATATTAAAATCCGATCTCTACTAAAATTAAGAGTGACATCTCCCACCACAACTACTGTCGCATTTGTATTATTGCCCATGTGTAGGTAAATCTCTCAATTACTATGTTGTCATGTTTTCTAGAACTCCTGCAATGAATTGTAGATATGATTAGTGGCTCTCGTATCTATACACCAATTACCAGTAGATAACACCGCTAAATATATTTCCACAACCAATGAACAGAAATTATCCTGATTGTTCTGCCTTCTGAGAAATATTGGACATAACTTTTTTTAGTGCCGTGTTTGGTTGCAGTGAACACATCTGACTTTTGATTTTTTCACACTAGTCCGTGGCCCACAAACTACCCTGAAAATCGTGTCACCCTGTTTCTGAACCTTTTTCTTTTTCTTATTTTTTGGCCTAAAGGAAGAACCTTTTTTAGAAACAAATACATTTTCTTGTATCAAAGGAATACGTTTGGTAATTAAAGTTATATCCAAGTTACTTTTTCAGTCAACAAAATTTGATCCCGTTAGTTTGCTTTCTTTGAGTATAACTGTGAGTGAATTGAAAGCCATTTTATTCCTGAGAATTACATAATTAAAAATAACCGTTAATTATGTCGAGCAATACTTTGAATTTACAATAATTTGGTTTTCTCTACAATTTTAAAAGAAATTCGCCAGCAACTTGGTACCCTATGAATAGCATGTCTCGATGGGAGGACGTTTACTATCAATTGCTTGTTTAGAGAGGCTAATTTATATTAATTTTACTATCTAGACAACTGACCCTATCAAGTAAAATTAAATACCCGACAAAATTTCGATCTAGTAAATAATAGCAGTAACTCAGATGGAGAGGATAGTATTTATTTACACCTAAGTGTTAATCACCACCTCATTCCAAATCAATCGCTTCACAATGAATCCTTCAGATAGAGAAGTGATTGATAGTATGTGTGTAATCCCAAGAGAGGGGTGAATTGGATATTTAAAATTTTCTTGTTCAAATATTAAAATACAAGTATAAATTTCAATTCACTTATAAGCAAGATATTTTAAATCACAAGTATATTTTCAAGTATAGCTTCTTGTTAGGTAGAGTAGCCTCTCTCCTTAGTCTAGGTGGAGTAGCCTCTCTTGAGCATGTCCCCTTCTCAAGTATTCCAATCCTTATAGGCGGGTCAACCTCTTTTGAGAAACACCTTTCTCAAGTACAATAGAATGGAATAAAAGTGTACAAAAAATTACTCCTTCAATGAGCAGATGAGTACAAGAAATGAACACACTAACTCACTTCTCAATGAATATATCAATGAAGCTCAATGAGAAATCTAACAAAATTTTCTGTCAAAAATTGATTGAAAACTCAAGAGATTTAAGCACAAATAGAGAGTGTATAAGAGAGAATGTTTGAGAGGCTTGTGGTGAATAAAACAAGAGCACAAAGGCTCCATTTATATGCCTCAATACTGGACTAGCTATTGGCCTATCTATGGAACTCTCAAACTAGCTGTTTTAGCCAAAAATTCAAAATTTAGTCCATTCGGTCGACTGGACCACCAGTCAGTTGATTAGACTTCTTGGTTAGTCGACTGGACTAGTTTAAATCTAGTTTCTCATTTTGGCAAAAAAGATTCAGTCGCCTAAACCAAACCTTAGTCGACTGGGAATTTTAAAAGGTCCAAAACTTTTGATTTTCAAAAGGTTTTGATCACTTCTTGTTTTGAAAAACATTTTCAGATTCCTATGAGCTTCAAAAGATAATTCTATGAGACATGTGAATTTACATTGGTCCTAACTTTTAATATAAACAAAATTCAACTCATGGTCTTCAATTCTTTAACTTTACATTGCTTCAAAATCTTGTAACCAACGTGTTTGTCTCTTCATGTCTTCTACTTTGTATCTTTGATTGTGCTAACCATTTATTTTCTGTAAATAATATCAATTTTTACAATTAGATACTTAGGTTTGTTATCATCAAAATAGTCGTCGAAGTCTTGTTAGGCCAACAATCTCTCCATTTTTTATGATAACAAACACATAGCAAAATAATGTAGGAAAGCTATATAAAGCTCCCTCTATCAATAAGCATGAAATAATAAGTTTGAAAACTCCCATTTACAATATGCGTAGATTTAAATTTTATTTCAAGCATACTTTTGAAAACCTAAGTTTCATAGGATATCTTCCAAACTTTTAAGCATCTTTTCAAATGATAAGCCTTTTAAATAATTTGTTTAAAGCATGTAATGTTTGTAATGTTTACTTAAATTTCATTAGCATGCATATATATATCCATTCAAGATTCAACTATTCAATATCCAATCATTCCAAACATTCATATGATAGACATAACCATTCATAAGATAAACATAACACCCTCCAAAAACTTAAGAGTAGTACATTACAAAAATACATAGATAAAATACAAAAGATGTTCTCTCTCAGTTCTTTCTTCTTTCCCATAGTTGTTCTTTTTATTTTGCTTTCTTTTTTCTCCCCTTTTGTCATGATAAAAAAGAAGCGGAGCTATCGTCGTCATCGCCATCATCATCATCATCATCCTCGGGTGAAGAGGCATCATAGGGAGGAATATCTAAGGTATCCTCGATGCGAGTGAGGCGAGAGTTGATTTTGGAAAACTTTTTATCAATACTCTTTGAGAAAGATTTGACCAGTTTCTTTAAAAAGAATTGTGTGACAGGAGTAGTATCAGCAGCGGTGGAAGTAGTAGGTAGAGGTACTGATGGAGCAGTAGAAGAAGGAGCATCAGCCTGTGCATAGGCAGCATCGTCATCTTCTTCTTGGACAACTTGAGGAGTTGGCCTATGAGTTTTGTGGTGCCATTCCCCATTTTGGAGACTATACCCCATTTTCTTGAGTGTAATAGCAGTGAGAAAGTCAGAGGGTTTGGGTGAAAGAAAATTGGATGAAGATGATGAAAACCCAAATGACTCAAAGAGTGGGGTGAGAAAAGCCCCATATGGAAGAGTATGTCTTTGGACCCTTCTTTAGAAAGCATCCATTAACATATTAGAGATGGTAGGTCAAGGGATTTTTCCATTTAGAGCCACCATAAAATAAAGCAATCAAGATATGAAATGTAGGTAAGAGATCTACTACGAGGTAATATGTTATAAGTGATGATGAGATGCAAAATTTTGGCCTAAGTATGAGTTGGGAGTAAGATGGGGTGAGGGCAAAATTAAGAGGAGGTTCATTCATGATCATAGGTAAAAAGGTCTGGGGAGTGAATTCTTGTGCCATGATCCATGATGAAGATGAAAGTTGTGGAGATACAAAATCGCTACTACCCATTCCAAAAATACGTGCAATGTTTTGATCAGTGAAACGGTATATTTTTCCACAAAGGTAGGTAGCGAGGTGAGTGTAGTGATCATCGGGATGGATTTTATCTTCTTTGACAAGATTTGCATAAAATAAGCGAGTAAGTTGGGAAAAAACACCTTTGGGTTGCTAGAATACGTATGGTCCCCAACCAAGCTTAGCAATAAGACGTAAAATGTGAGGAAAGTAAGCATCCATGAAGCGAATGTCTAGAATCTTACCAAAAATAGGATTGAGCGATTGGAAACGAGTTTTGTAAAGAGCTTCGGCTCGATTCGAGGAGAGCCATTTGTCATTTTCATCGGTGGTTTCCTCTTGTGCGATCAATTTTCCTTTGCCTCCTCTAGTTCTTGGAGCCATTTGATGTTAGAAGAGATTGAAAGGAAAGACTGAGAGGTGTGAATGATTGTATGAGAAATTTAGATGAAATGGAACCCTTTTTGAGAGAGAAAATAATAGAAAAGGAGCCTTAGGAGAGAGAAACAGAGAGTAGAAAATGAAAATCCAAGACTGAAATATAGTTCGGCGCCCTAGGTTTTATAAGCCCCGACGGTTCAATCGACTGAAGACTCATCCAGTCAACTGGATCTATCTTCAGTCAACTAGGTCTATGATCAGTTGACTGGATGTAGCCTATTTGCACGAAACTCAGTTCTGGTTCAGTTGCCTTCATTTATTTAAAACAAAAATTCTTTTCAATCAAAATCATACAACTTCACGCACATGCATTAGTCTTAGTTCTCTTCTTATAATGATAAACCGATCTCCATTTAGAGGTTTAGTAAAAATATCAGCTCATTGTTCACTAGTGCTTACAAATTCTAAAAATATATCACCTTTTTGCACATGATCATGAGGAAAGTAGTGTCTTATCTCAATGTGCTTTGTTCGTGAATGTAAAATTGAATTTTTAAAAATGTATATTGCACTTGTGTTGTCACATTTAATTGGCACAACATCATAATTTAATTTAAAATCTTGAAATTGTTGTTTTATATAAAGAATTTATGCACAACAATTACATGCAGCCACATATTCGGCTTCAGCGGTAGATATGGCTACAGAATTTTGTTTCTTAGAGAACTATGAAACAAATGATTTTCTTAGGAAATGACAAGTACCACTAGTGCTTTTGCAGTCAATTATGCAACCAGCAAAATCTGCATCTGAATAACTAATCATTTCAAATGAAGTGAATTTAGGATACCATAAGCCTATATCTATAGTGCCAACTAAATATCTTAGAATTTTTTTTATTACAGTTAAGTGTGATTCATTAGGACATACTTGATATCGTGCACACATACACACACTAAACATTATATCTGGTCTATTTGCAGTTAAATATAATAAGCTACCAATCATACCTCGATAGAGCTTAGTGTCTACTGGTTTTCTTTGCTCGTTTATGTCAAGTTTGGTTGAGAGACTCATTGGAGTTTCCAAAATCTTTTCGTCTTCCATGCTGAAGTGTTTGAGCAATTCTCGTACATACTTTGATTGGTTGATGAAGGTTACATTCTTTGCTTGTTTGATTTGGAGTCCGAAGGAGAACGTGAGCTCGCCCATCATACTCATCTCGAATTCTTTTTGCATACATAAAGAAAATACCTTGCACAATTCTTCATTAGTAGCACAAAAAATAATATCATCTACGTATATTTGCACGATAAACATCTTTTCTTTGTTTGTTTTGATGAATAATGTCGTATCAATCTTTCCTCTTATAAATTCATTTTCTAACAAGAAATTACTTAATCGTTCATACCATGCTCGAAGAGCTTGCTTTAATCCATATAAAGCTTTTGTTAGTTTGAACACATGATTTGGATAGTGATAATCTTCAAAACCAAGTGGTTGTTCAATACACACTTCCTCATTTATAAAACTATTTAGAAAAGAACTTTTTACATCCATTTGAAATAGTTTAAAATTTCTAAATGACGCATATGCTAGTAACATGCGAATAGCTTCCATCCTAGCTATAGGTGCATAGATTTCTTCAAAGTCAATTTTTTCTTCTTGATTATAGCCTTGTACAACTAGCCTAGCCTTGTTACGGACAACAATGCCATTTTCATTCTTTTCATTTCTATATACCCATTTAGTTCCAATTACAGTATGATCTTTAGGCCTATGAACTAAATTCCAAACTTTATTTCTTTCGAATTGGTTTAATTCTTCTTGCATGGCAATTATCCAAGATTCATCTTCTAGTGCATCATTTATATTTTTAGGTTCTTCTTGTGAGAGAAAATGTCACGACCCAAACTCGGGTCCGTGAACCAATCCCAAACCGTTCCTCCTAAGGGTCATCATCAACAACTTTCATTCACCATTGAATTTAAGTTCCAATGATATAAAAACTTCTCTTTAAACAACTATATTCTCGCACATATCCAATTTACAATAAAGGCTTGAAATCTCACAGGTTTGTTCACAATCATAATATCTTTAATTACAATACTCCATTTCGATTTGTATACAATCATAATGCAAAAATATAAAGAAACACAAAATCTTCCTTCCAGCCTTTCCCAAAGCATCCCTTGCCCTGGTATCGTTCCTGGTTTCCAGAACCTGAAATGGTTTAGTAAACATACATGAGCCAAAACTCGTAGGATATAGATTAACTCATAGGTGATGCATGATTTTTGAGGTGAGATTGGTGCAACCGAAGAAAAATGCAAATTTTCACCAATTTACTGTTTTTTCACACGCACGCACCCACGCACACCAATTTGTTCCCATTCATCCTTTAATATTATCCATATTGTTATTCCATTATCCAAATTTTCACAAAAATTGTGTCACATTATCGTTACCTGGTTTATCACAAAATCGTATCACATTTAATTTGTCATAGTTAATGAACCGGTATCGGGTGCAGCTTATAGAAATCCCTCCCTATTATCCCAATACGCTATGCAAAGCCATTGGGTAATAGATAGCTCTATAACTCACCATGATACAACACCACATTTCGGGAGCTAACCCGTGGGCATGTGGTCCCCATCTTGCGCAAATTTTTGGTCTTTCACCGCAGACTCGCCAGGCCAACTTAATCCACATTAGTCCATGCAGTTCATTATTTGTTCATTTTCACAAAATTTGGGGGTTCAACCCACAACTGGTTCCTCCCCCAATCATTTTTACACATTATCACTTCATTGTCCAGTCACATTCAGTTATAGTAATCAATCTCCTTTTCACATCAAATGCATCATAAGTTCTAAGACACGACCTTTCATGAATCGTATTTCTTCATTAATCCCATAATGCACCAATAACACAATTTTGAATTTATGCCGTATGAAGAAATGGAGTGCACCCATCATATGCAAGTATATATATAAATAAAAATCCAAGTTTTCTCTCTAAAGATTAAAAGCTTACATAATAACCATGTCACTACATAGCCCACAATTACCCATGCTCATACTAGTTCATAAAACCTTCATTACATGTCAAAAACTTATTTTCGTCGCAAACACTTCCAATCGGTATGATACTAACATCCCAGCCCAAGTATAGTAAATTAAGTATATTCACAGCCCAAGGGATAGAAAATTCGATGAAAAGATTCAATATTGATGAAAATATACTTTTTCAAAGCATTTGGCCAAAATCGGGTGAAAATGGTTAAAAAAATTTGACATACCCTCAATATTTTTATCATAACTTTTTTTAAAAAAAGAATTTTTGTGTGAGGGTAAGCTTGTTGGAAAGAAGACTTCTGAGGCTTCGATTTGAGTATAAGAACGACCCAATTCGGAGTCTGGATGAGGGAGATATGATCGAACAAAGTTGGCACTGCGCAGTGAGTCCGCTCGAGTGGACGTCGGGCGCTCGAGCACCCAACTCTCTGCCTGTTGAGCGCTCAAGAGGACAGGGCTCCGCTCGAGCACGCTGGTGCCCGAGAAAACCCTAGATTTGCCCCTGTTTTGAGTTTCAAGCTACCCATAATCCTTCATCAAACAAGTCTCAAACCTCAGTTTTCATCCCAAAAACATTGAAGTCAAGTTTCATAAACCCCTTTTATGCAATAATTTCTCAAAATCATGGTTTATTATTTCTCAAAAACTCAAATCTTCATGAGAACACACCTCAACTCCCATATAACTCTATCAATCCTTCAATCCATGCATGAAATCTACTATATTTTACTCATATAATCAAAATATCAACTCAAATCAACACACACATATGAGAGAATCTATATTCTACCTCGATTTTGCTCGAAGGCTTGAAATTACTCCAACTTCTCTCTCCTAGGGTTTGGTTGTTGATAAATATTGGTTCCTTGATGCTCTATCTTCCACCTCCTTGCTCCAAAACTTGATTTCCATCCTCGGTTGCTCTTCATCTAGCTTCAATCCTTCAATTTCCATGGTAGAGGGATAGGTTTCTTGGTGGAGCATGGATTTCTCTCTCTAAAAAGGAAGAAGTGGAGAAGAGGAGGAGAAGAGGAATGTGAGAGGAGTGTCTCACATGGGCTGGAGGGTATTAAATATATACACACTCCCAATCCTTTCTCCACCGTTCCAGAATTCTCCAGGCCTTTCCCGATGGTCCGCTCGAGCGGACGCCCACTGCTCGAGCAGTGACCGCTGAAGCTGAATTCTGTAAATTTTTTCTTTTGAGTTTTTTTTTTTCAAAAACTCATCCCAACCTTCTAACTTTGCTCACATTTTAATATTTGAATCTTTTCACAAACACACCCATATCAATATCATTTATCACCAGGTATCTCAATTTCACGTTCACATATTATTCATTTTAACCGTTTACGAACAAAATTTTATAACATGCACGTCCAAATTTAGTTCGATTTCTTCTTTTACCAAAAATATGAAATCACAAAATAAACAAGTATCAGGTCCTTACAACTTTCCCCCATTTGGGAATTTCGTCCCCGAAATTCATCTCAAGTCACCAAACCGTCCTTTAATCTTAATATTAGTTCTCACACTTCGATAGTCATTTGGTCGACATAGCATCTTTCTTATTCCGCAATCCTGATCATTCTTTCAAGACAACATGGCTCAAGGGTGTTAATATGCCTCTGTCTCCAAAAGTGTCATATTATCATCAGGTTTTAACTTCCGAACACCAACATTTCTCAAATATTAGAATCATCCATTTTCATTGAACTGTACTTTTATCGGGCTTGACCAATTTAAAACGGTTCATCGTGTAACGCAACGTAAATTCTTATCCGAATACTACAGCTGGAGTCCACTACTCCTTCATTGATCACCGTCTACCCCTCCAGGACCACCATCTCACGTCCCATATAAGTTCCCAAAGACTGAACCTTCTCAACCGTGACATTATGCATCACATATCTCACCATTGGTAAGATTCTCCCAGCTTCGTCGTACTGTGGTATAACTTATTGCTGCACTTCAAGGCATAGCGAGGACTATTCCTCAAACCCAAACACATGTTGCCAAACTCGGACATTGGTCACAAGGGTTTCACATGTTACCTTAAAACCACCCATGTCCTTACAGCCAACTAACCACCACAAACTTAAAACCAGATCACTCTAGTTCTTCAACTAGCAAATTTCATGAGACACTAGATTGAGTACATCACAGGAATCAAAAGTCCTATAGTTATACACTTACCCATACAAACTAAATCGTATCCCTCGTCATAACGCCATACATATACCCCCGGTCCTTTAAGTTCACCACGTTGCAAACCATTTAATTATTGGTCATTCACAATTATATTACTCCACTCATCCACATTATCACAGACATTCGCACCTTTCCTTCAAATGGTCGTACCATTCTTCGCATCTCAAGAATCCAGAGTAATCCAAAGTTCCAAACT
>JAOTRH010196269.1:0-11426 GCA_034768845.1 Heliamphora exappendiculata
TAGTGGTATGCAGAAAATCAACCAAAACTGACAACTCCTCACACCAAAGGGAACTGGGAGGAGAAGATAAATTACTCGAACATCAGTTATAAAATTCATTCTCAAAACAGTGTCAACTGCGAAAAGGAAATGACATTAAGTCCCCGAGGACTCCCCATTCTATAAGGAGGTGCCGTGGTTATAGCCCAGCATCCCTTTTCCTCCTCTACTTGTGCACCTGATCGAGAGCGCACCCTTATAGGGCAGGTTGTGGAGGAGGTGCCTCTTTCTACAGCACCCCTCCATCCACTGGTATCCGAGCATGAGGTACCTCCACCTTCTCTACTCAACCACGAAGGGGATTTTGATGACCTCGACCCCCTGTGGCCCGAGTCCCGTGCTATATACCTGAATGCGCCGATCAGTCTCACACTAGATGATGATGAGTTGGAGTAAGAGGGTGGTGCTCGAGGTGAGGGGGCAGAGCCAATCTGTGCTGAAGGGCAGAATGCATTGGAGCAACTTGCGCAAGAAATAACCTCTGAAGAAGACCCCTCTCAGACTGCTCAGGCTGCTTAGGTCCCTTACCAAGCTATTTTCCTCATTTTTTGCTTTAGTTTGCACTACACGTCATCGTTTTATTTGTGAGGTAGGCGTGCCATTGCCTTGTAATTATGAGTTTACAAGTTTATGATTAATGAAGCATTTTTATTCAACCCCTGTGAATGTCTTGGAATTGTTCTTGCTTTAACCTTAATTTTTTATGCAAGTATATGACACTCGGCCTCACCTGGCTAGGTGAGGTCGGACAATCTTTAATTATACTTACATCCAACCAAGCTAGAACACTCGTAATGACCTTGTGAGTTGATCCGATCACTGGGTACCAATCCAAGCTATGCGACACAGTTAGCTGAGTAAGGCCACTTGTGCCAAGGGATGGGTCTTTGGGGCCAGCTGAGCTAGGTGACATTCTTAGCCGATCGAGGCCACTTGATGAGATAAAGAAATCTCAAAATTACCATCCAGGTAAGCCTAATGGTTTTATTGCCTGACCGAGCTAGGGCTTCATTGCCCATGCTTGACTCGAAGTCAACTAGGACTCTCGCTCCCCAGCCTAGCTAGGGCTTTCTTGCCTAGACTTGACTTAAGGCCAACTTGGACTTTTGCTGCCTAGCTTAGCTAGTGCTTTCTTGCCCAGGCTTCACTCGAGGTCATCTGGGCTTTTCCTACCCATGCATGACTCAAGTCATCTGATACTTCTGTTGCCTAGCCAAGTTAGGACTTTTTTGCCCAGGCTTGACTCGAGGTCAACTGGGACTTTTACTGCCTAGCCTAGCTAGGGCTTTCTTGTCCAGACAGGACCCGAAGTCATCTGCGACTTTTGCTGCTTAGTCAAGCTAGGACTTTCTTGCCTATGAGTGACCTAAAGTCACCCGGGACTTTTCCTACCCAAGCATGACTCAAAGTCATCTACGACTTTTGCTGCCTAGCCGAGTTAAGACTTTCTTGCCCAGGCTTGACTCGAAGTCAACTGGGACTTTTACTACCTAGCCTAGTTAGGAATTTTTTACCCAAGCATGACCCGAAGTCATCTGGGACTTTTTCTGGCCAGGCATGGCCCGAAGTCATCTAGAACTTTTGCTGCCTAGGCGAGCTAGGATTTTCTTGAGATGCCTTAAGATTGCACACACTAACTTCTGAAAAAAGTCTCTTCATTCATCGTCCAAATAACAAATTTACAATTGGAGCTTTAATAATAAACCTTTCTTAAATTCTATGCGTTCCAAGGCCTTGGGATCTGTTTTCCTATCAAATCCTCAAGTCTGTATGCACCCGTGCTTGCAACCGACGTGACTTTGTATGGGCCTTCCCAGGTTGGACCCAGCTTGCCATCAGGGGGGTCCTTTGTATTAAGGAGGACCTTCATGAGCACCACCTTGCCGACTTGGAAGTTCTTATGGTTAACTCGTCAGTTATAAAATTTCACAATTTTGTTGGTGGTAGGCCGTCAGCTTGACCAGAGCTTGCTCCCTTCTTTCCTCGGCTAAATTCAAGTCCCGAGCAATACTGAGGATGTTGCTTTCAGACTCAAGTGCTTCAGTTCTGATGGTAGGTAGCCCGACTTCTAGGGGAATTATTGCTTCCAAGCCATCGGCCATGGCAAACGGCATCTGTCCTATTGAACTTCTTGGAGTTGTTTAGTAGACTCATAACACCGAGAGAAGCTCGTCCACCCATTTTTCTTTGGCCTTCTCTTTTCAACCCTAATAGAAGTGTTATATTCAAGATTTCTGCTTGGCCGTTGCTATGAGGGAACGAGGGTGTTGAGAAGTAATTCTTTATTCCCAAGCCCGAGCAAAATGTCTTGAACAAGTTGCTGTCGAACTGCTTCTCATTGTCTGCAACTATGGCACGCAGAATACCAAACCTGGTAATTATGTTCTTCCATACAAATTTCTTCGCGTCCATATCTATGATATTAGCTAAGGGCACAACCTCAACCCACTTGGAGAAATAATATGTTGCTACTATTAGAATTTTTTTTATTGTTGGGTGCCCTAGGCAATTGCCCAATAATATCTAGTCCCCATTGTGCAAAGGATTATGGGCTGGTGATCGGGCTAAACTTCTCAGCAGGTTGCTTGTGCAAGGGTGCAAACTTCTGGCACTTCTGGCACTTCTTTGAATACACCTAGACATCTTTCTGCATGTAGGGCCACCAATAGCCCTGGTTAATTGCTCTGTGAGCCATATATCTCCCCTCTGTGTGACCCCCACATATTCCTTCATGAAGTTTGAATAAGAAGTCTTGGACTTTGTTTGGGTGCACACACAATAGATAGGGTGTTGAGAAATATCTTCTGTACAGCTGACCTTTAGGAGATAGCCAAAATCATGCAGCCTTATACCTAATCTTGTGCGCCTCCTTCTTGTCCTTGGAAAGTTGACCGTCGTCGAGAAATTTGATAATAAGGTCCATCCAGCTTGAATCCTAGTTGTCTTCAATGGCACAAACTTGCCAAGTAGTTGTGTCAATTCTCGAGATCTCTTGTTTCTGTACCTCCATTGTCCTTTTTAGCCCAAGCTCGGTTGCCGAGGCTAGGGCTGCCAAGGCATCGACATGAGAATTCCCTTCTCTGCTGTTCTGCTCGACCTGCACTTCCTCGAACCCCTTGACCAGCACGAGTGCTATGTCAAGGTAGGCAGTCATCCTATCATCCCTTGTGTTATACTGTCCGATCAATTGATTTATCATTAGCTGGGAATCGCAAAAAACTTCAAACTTTCTGATGCCCAGGAGCTCGACACTCCTGAGCCCGACAAGCAACGCTTCATATGCAGCTTCATTATTTGAGGCTGGAAATCCTAATCTGGTGAAGTGTTCTATCATAGATCCTTTTGGAAGGATGAGAACCACCCCTACTCCAAAGCCTTTTTGGTTTGAAGCGCCATCAGTGTACAACCTCCATTTTTGCATTGTTACCTTGGCCTTGGATTTCCCATTTTCTTCTCCATCTCCCGTGCAGTCATCCATCTCCCAGCTCGAACTCGAGTGTGATTAGGTCCGAGCTGATTAGAGAGCTCGGCCTGGAGAACTCTACTATAAAGTCTGCAAGGACTACCCCTTAATTACTGTTCTTGGTCTAAACTCGATGTCATACTCCCCGAGCTCAACTCCCTATTTGGCAATTCTCCCAGAGAAGTCAGTTCTGCGCAACAAAGCTTTGAGCGGGTGTGCAGTTAGGACTACAATTTTATGCGCTTGGAAGTAGTGTGCCAGCTTTCGGGATGCCGTGACCTGGGCCAACTCTAGGTTTTCTAGGAGCAAGTATTTGGTCTCGGCGTCGAGGAAGGTGTGGCTGACGTAGTAGACTAGAAGCTGCTTGACCACTTCCAACCTGACCAGGACGACACTAGCCAAATGTTCTGATATTGCAAGATACATATATAGCTTTTTCTCGAACAGGGGCTTAGATAGAAGAAGAGCCATGCTCAGGTACTCCTTCAATTTTTGGAGCGCCTAAGCACACTCCTCCCCCAAACAAAATTTTTTCCCCATTTTAACAACTAAAAGAAAAGATGGCACTTATCTGATGATTGGCTGATGAATCTATTCAAAGTTGCTACCATCCTCGTGAGCCGTTGAATCTCTCTCATTGTTTTTGGAGGTTGGATATTCTGTATCGCTACTCTCTGGTCAAGATCAATTTTGATTCCTCGCCTACTTATTAAGTGCTCCAGGAATTTTCCTAATTGTACCCCGAAAGCACACTTCTACGCATTAAGCCTTAACTTATAAGCCTTCAGCACCTCAAAGATGTTGTTCTTGTGCCCCTGCTCGGTCTTGACCACCATGTCGTCTATGTAGACCTCAATGTTTCAACCTAGCATAGGTTGGAATATCTTAGTAACCAGCCTCTAGTAGGTTACCCCGGAATTCTTTAGGCCAAATGGCATGACCTTATAGCAGTACAGTCCTCGGAGAGTGATGAAGCTGGTTTTCTCCTTATCGTTCGGGCTCAAAGCGATTTGGTGGTAACCTCTGTAAGCATCCAAAAAACTCATTGTTCCATGGGATGCTGCTGAATCCACTAGTTGATCGATCTTGGAGAGTGAGAACGAATCTTTAGGACAGGCTTTGACCAGGTCGGTGAAATCCACGCGGACCCTGCACTTTCCACTATTCTTCTTGATGATCATGGTATCTGATAGTCACAGGGGGTACTGCACTTTCCTAATTGCCCCTACCTCGAGCAATTTCTCTATCTCTTATATCACGACCTCTAAGTGTTGAGCTGAAGACCTTTTCCCGCGTTGGACGACTGGTTTGTGCATGGGATCAACACTTAGCTTATGCTACATCACCTCAGGATCAATGCCCAGCATTTCGTAAGGCGTCTAAGCAAACACCTTTATATTAAATCTGAGAAATCTCACCAGGTCAGTTTCCTTTTGCTCGGCCATATTGGAGCCGAGCAAAAAGAAACGGTCTGGGTCATCACCACTGAGCATGACCTTCTTTAGCAGCTCCATAACTTTTTTTGTTGGTGTCCTCCCAACATCCTCTAGAAGTGGTTTGTCCTGTACTTCCATCACGCACATCTGCTCATCGTTGGACGAGCCTACCTTTCCTCGAATAGCAGCCATAAAGCACTGCTTGGCCGCTGTTTTATCTCCCTTCATTGTTTTCACACCCCTTGAAGTTGAGAACTTTAGGACTTGGTGATATGCTGAGGGGATGGCTTTGAGCTGGTGAAGCCAAGTCTTTCCCATGATGGTGTTGTATAGAGACGATACATCCACTACCAAAAACTCAATGTTCTTGATTTGAGTGTCTGCCCTAACCGGCAGTGTGATCCTCCCCATAAGTAGGAAGGCCTGACCATTGAACTCGACCAGTGGGGTGTAACATTTCAGTAAATCTTCCTGCTTCTCTACTCGGGCCCTTTCTTGCACTTCTTGGGCAGGCGCTTCGTTATCCATGCCCCCCATATCCTCCTTGTCCTTTGAGTACTTCTCAATCCTCAGCGTTAGTTCAGCCATGCTCTGAGCAGGCCTCTTGGTCAGTGAATGCCTCAACTTGTGGGTTTTGTCCAACCCAAGCTTAAAAGATGCCACAGCGAGTTGCGAGTTGCGAGTTGCGAGTTGCAATTGTCAATGTCGTTGCAGGTATCCCAATAGCGCTTAGCATAAGATCTTAAGCTCTCGTTCTCCGCTTTCCTCAAGCCGATCAAAGAATCGATCTCTTTGGGTTGTCTGCTGTTGATGAAGAACCTTTTCGCGAACAGCTCGGCAAGCTACGTCCAACTTCAAACTACCCCAGCTAAGAGTTTATCAAACCAGCGCAAAGCTACCTCGCCCGAACTGAAAGGAAAAATCCTGCACATCAGCGTGCCATTCCCATCCTAAAGGGCCATCATCTATCTAAAATGCCGGATGTGCCCCATAGGATCAGCCTTTCCGTCATAAAGACTGAACTTAGGGGTTTCAAACTTTCTGGGTGGATCAACTCCATCCACCTCCCTTGTAAATGGAGAAGCTGATATCTGCTCTAACGCCCTCCGAGCAACGTCATTGGCCAACCTCTTCGTGGTTAGCTGTAACCTCCCCTCGAGTTGGAGGTGCAGCCACTGCTTGAGCGCCTCTTTTTCATATGCACGGTCGAGCCCCTGGTCAGTCCGTCTTTGCTGCTTCTGGCTATGTTTGGCCGGTGCGTGAGTGTTACTAGATATTTGAGTCTGTCTTTGCCTCATCCATTTAGAGCATGAGATGCGACTCCTTTCAGGGTCCTCCTCTCGCTGCTCGGGTTGAGGCTCTCTCATTATGTTGCGCCTGGCCTAAGGCTGAACAAATTCCCTCATTTGCCCTCGGTTGGACAGCTCATGTTCTGATCGAACTCCCAGTGAGCATTGCCGGTTCATGTGAGTCCTCACCTCGTGAAGCTCTCGTTGGAGCCTGACTAGCTATTGGTCTCTCATGTTCTGCTCGTCTTGATACTCCACCACTTGTTGCATCGTGTAACGTGGCGGGTAGTCCCCTTCAGATGGCGTTGTTTCATGAGAGCTTCTAGCATGGGTCTGTTCTCTCATCTGATTGATCCTAGACCCACCAACGTGAACTTCAGAAGGCACATAACGTCTCATTCGATGATGAGTTACATGCGATGCCTCTGCGTATGGTGCGCGTTGCTCTCTTAGCTCCTCATGGATGTGGTTTTCTCGGCTAGCCACGGAGGTGTTCTTAGTAGTTTTTCACAGATGGTGCCAAATTGTAGAGGATAAGGATTGGAATTTACTGTTTCCGTCCAAACTGGCTGAACAGTCAGGATTGGATGCCACGTGTGTCTACACGAGAAAGGGGTGAGATGCCCGTCGGTGGCTTTATATCGGTGGATCCTCTGATGATCAAGTCAGATAAAGATTTTAGAGAGATAAAAGAACTTGAGAGAGCAATTTGATAGAGTTTTCTCTAATAAAAAGATAGCATACATTTGCCTTTGAGGGTGTTGGCTATTTATAGGAATAAATATACTTGACCCGCTTTCGGGATCCGACCTGATCCGAGCAGGTTGGGTTGTACTCTCTCTCTGATCAATGCATAGTTGTCAATCTGATGGTAACTTGTGAGTGCCATCATTATATCTTTCTGCAAGCTCCTTTTGTCATATCAAGCTGTCCCTTAGTACTCACACCTAATTCAAGCTAAGTCAACCTTCTCTGACACCCTAGCCCCAGAGTTGGTCCAACTCCTACTGATCTCTTATCACGAGCGCCTCCTTCTGATACACGTATCATGGGGCACTAATCACAAGTATCAACCTCCGAGCTCGGCCTTAGGGGTCATGTAACACGCCTTGCTCGGACGTGGACGTCGAGCACCTCTCATAAGGTGCCGAGAACTTCTCTTCAGGGGTCACGGCTGAGTCTCTCTTGAGCTTGGGACCAGGTCTGCAGCTCCTCAAAATCACAAACATTCCACGGCTTTACTTGTCCCGAGATCTTAAGAGCTTGGGAGCACAGGTCCATAAATGCTCGGCCCACCTCCCGAGATAGGAGGTGTACGTCGAGGTATACTACCGTGGGCAGACGACTATTGTGCCGTACGTAATTCCACGTGCATCTCACGTGTCCCTGATCGGATGTTATCCTCCCTCATACATGATAATGGTTATTTAGTGGTGTTGTCCAATTATGACCATACAAGGGTGCAAATGAATTGAATTAAACTTACACAAGCTTACAAATATTATATATACTATATGATGTTCGAGTTCAACTCGAATAAAGTTGTACACTCATGTTCAAATTCGGCTCATATAAAAATGATAATGTTCGAACTCAATCAAGGGTTCGAGCTTATATTCAAAAAAAAATCATAAAAAATCTATCTAATAGACGTCTTTAATTTTATAAGAATATTTATACATGTCATTAAACGAGTTTGTATCGAATCGAGTTATCAAACAAATTATTTTACGAGCTTATCTGAAGTGAGTTAAGTTTACACGAGTTAATTTCTTTTTAACAAATATGCATAATCTTAAATTTATAAATAACTCATTTATTGTCTCCTAGAAGTTAGCAGGCCCGTGTATCTTTCCATTATGCATCGATCATAATGTTCTCTCACGAATTAGAAAACAAAATATTTAAAAAAACAAAGCAAAAAAAAATCCAAATCTTGGCAAATAATGTCCCATCGTATGGCTAAATTAGATCTAAGCAATCTGCAAAAATAAAAAATAAAAATGAGTTAGTCTTGAATGACACTAGTATAGTGCCGACCAAAAACTTTCGACGATTAAATCAGATCTTTAATACTCGAAGAAGATAGATAATCATATCAAGTTTTTTTGAGGGTTTAACAGGGCATAAAGCACACTTGGTGCCTCTTTATTTTTTGACTTTTTATAGAGAGTCTTTAGTGTGATGTTCCGGTTATAGTGGATCATACCTGATTTGTCACGTCACCAATTTAGTCAGCTAATAGGTCTAGGAAAATACCTACACATTAAAAGCCAACATTGAAAAACTAAATTGGTATTGAATTTACTCTAGGCTTTCTTTGTTTTGATATAAATTTTTTTTTGTGTAAAATCATTTTACATTTTTTTGTGTTATGTTGATACTTCAAAAATATATTTTAAAACAAAAAATACAAAATTTAGAATGAGTATACACTACGATTTTAATACAACCCAACATCACTACCGCAATCAATGCCATAACTATTGGCTCTATTGCCATCATTACCCTCGTTCTCGTCACCATCGTTGCTATCATTATCAATATATTCACAACTTATATCGTTATCATTCCCAATGTCATTATCTCACCACCCTTAGACGTGTCAATTGCCACCATTGTTGTAGACTTGTAGTCACTCTCAACACCACTACTGTTATTTTAGAAAATAACAAACACAAACGTACACATAGATACTAGCAATAAAAATAATTAAGCAATCACAAGTGAGAAGCATAACACAAAATTTTACTTAATTAGGCAAATTTTCCTATAACTAAGAGCTCACACTTTCTCTAATTTCTAAGAAATATTACAATTACCGAAGTCGATAGCTAGGATTTAACATAAGAGCCCTTTTAATGATATTTTCAAAAACTGGAAACTAAATAACAATAAATGAATGCCAAGCATGTCGTGCTCTCTCTAGATGAAATTAGTCACCATATGGATGCTCTAGTTTAGAGATCTCTTGGGTTGATCTCGTTTGGATGGTCTGAGTCCCTGTACTCACCAAAAAACTAAGGCTCCTTTTCTACTTACATTCATTTGGATGAGAGCTGCGTCATTTGGACACTCCTTCATAGAATAAGAAGTCGTAATTTCTCAACTTGCTGCCCATGCCGCTATTACCTTCACCATGCGCCTTCGTAGAATAAGAAGTCGTAATTTCTCAACTTGCAGACTTTTCAACTTGGTGACCATGCCGCTATTACCTTCACCATGCGTCTCCATAAAATAAGAAGTCGTAATTTCTCAATTTGCTGCCCATGCCGCTATTACCTTCACCGTGCACCACAAAAATTGACTCTAGTCCTTTTTATGAAAATCAACTTCGTTGTTATGTTGTAAAATATTTTATTTAAAATTATATTTTATTGTTTTTGCAAAATAAACAATAAAAAAGAGATGAAATACCTAGAAAATAGTTTATATCAAAACAAACAAAGCCCCATGAGTGTGATGAAATGGCCAAATCCTAAATTAGTTATAAATTAATTTTAAACTTTCAATGGAACTAATAACCAATTGAATCATAACGACAAAAAGTAATACAAACCCATGAGTTTTTATGTCAATATCCTATTAAACGGTCTCGTTTTCTTGAACAATGATGATGATGATTAATAAAGTTTTTAAAAAATTTAGTAAATAATAAACAATTAATCTAAATTATATACAAAATGATGAGGTGAATAAAAACATGAATACAGCATTCCATTGAACTTGCATAGAATAGATAGATTACCTTTATGCTTCCTTTTTGCAGGTTGCTCTACTCAGGAGTCCGAACGTGTGTTTGGTTTAGTTTTTTTTTATTCATTTTATAGATTTTTTGGTTTTTTATTTTTGTATAAGAAATTAAATTTGAAAAAATATGAAAAAATTTAATTATTTACAATAGGAGGCTAAACAAGTAGATTTTTTAAAAGATTTTTAAACTAAAAACTTAAAAAAAAAAAACTAAACCAGAGGCTAAATATAAAGGAGAAAGGAGCTTATCTGGAAAGAAAAATGGGACTTGAAATGCAGTTACAAAGATTGACTGCTCTTACAAGGAATACAAAAGTAACCCTAATTGTCTTGTAATTACATGATTATGAGTGTCTTGTGACGGGATTAATAGAAACTACCATTCAATGGCCACGTTTAGATAACTTGTTTATTGGTTTATTTAGTTTATAAGCAGTTAAATAAGCAATTTCGTTTAGTTTGTCAAATAAATAAAATTTAAACCAATAAGTAAATAAGTCAATAAGTCAAAATAAGCCAAATAACCAAATAAGTAAATAAGGTAGTGTTCTCCCAAACGAATACATATGGCTTTAAAGCCACTTAAAAGCCAATTGAGCCAAACAAAATTGCTTATTCATATTTTTGCTTATTTGTCAATAAGTAAATAAACAAATTATCTAAATAGGGCCAATATTTCTTATTTCCGTAACTAGGGATCGCCCCACCTTTTCTCCTTATGTAAAAAATTTATTTTCACAAATGGGCATAGGCAGTTTTTTTTTTCTCTCATCCCATTTTACTTCGCTTTGCGCGATTACATAAAATAAATTTTTTTAAAATTCACAACTACATATCTAAAGTTTATTTTTAAAAACAAAATAAACTAAAATATGAAAATATCATATTCATTTATTATTCTCCATTTTTTTAATTTTAATAATTCTATCAATTACTATTTTTTATTTATAACATTATATAACTCTTATTAGCATCGATCACAACATAAGGAGCTTATCAGGAGAGAAAAACGGGACTTTTGTCTTAGCTACGAAGATTGACTGATCTTACAGGAATGCAAAACTAACTCTAATTGTGACTGTCTTGTAATTTAATTAATCAGAACTAGGGTTCAATATTATTTTAATATTTCTATACCATTAATTCCACGTCGGGTTCTCAATATTTTTATTTATTTATTATACTATAACAAAACATTGTGAGCTTTTTGAGTTGAAAGTGCAAAAAATAATGATTGGTAGTTAGAGGTGGTAACTGCATGTGGTTGTCGAAGGTGGTTGTTGGAAGCGTTGGCCATATATGATCAAAAGTAGTTGTTAGAGGGGGTGGTTAAAGGTGATGGCATAAATGAGTTGTCAAAAATAGTGGCAAAAAATCGTGGTTAGAGGTGGTAGAAGAAAAAATAATAATAAAATTTATTTACAAAATAAATAAAAATATATATTT
>JAOTRH010196300.1:0-11426 GCA_034768845.1 Heliamphora exappendiculata
TAAAAGTCTGGTTTATTTTTTAAATAAGAATATTATATTTATTTTATTAAAAGAAATTAATGTGTTCGGAATGTATATTGATTTTTTTTTTTAAATTTTAAAAAATTAATAAATTTTTTAAAAATATCAAATATTATAACTTAAAAATTAATTTTTTTTATAAATAAGCTTTTAGAAATTTTAAACCTGGCTAAAATTAGGAATATTGGGATCTGGATAATGGATAATGGATAATGGATGATGGGTAATGGATAATGGATATTCTATCTTTGATGTCAAATAGGCCTGTCTTCTTGTTTTTTATTTATTTTTTTATTATTATTATTTTTTAATAAGAGCCCGTCTTCTTGTTATACTATTTCGTTTTTGTTTATTTTAATTTTGAATAGATTTTCGTTTATAATGGATTTTTTTTTTACTTTTTTAGCGCAGGATACAAAATTCGTTTTTAAGCTGTCAATTTGGTTTTTTTTAAAAATTATTTAATTTTTTTTATCTCTTAATTCAAAGAAAAAAATCAATACATATTTCAAATACTCTAATTTTTTTTTCAAATAAAATTACTATAATACCATTGCTTAAAAATGTCAACCCTACCTACAAAAATAAAAATAAAAATAAAAACTGTGTCAATATCTCAAACACTACGACTTAAAAGCTAAAAATAATGACATTTTAAACATTTTAATAAAAAGTAAAAAAATAAAAAAGCTACTACAAAAAATTATCTCAAACAATCTAACTTTTTTTATTTTTTATTTTTTTAAAAATTTAAATCTCTTAAAAGTTAAACTTTTTAAACATCCCAAACAAACACATAGCTACTTTTTGCCTTTTTGTTATTATTTAGTATTTTAATTAATTTGTTATCTTTTTAATTCGCTTTGAATGAAAATATATTTAAAAAATATTAAGAAAGAAAAAATCACTAATGATAAAAATAAGTAAAGAAAATAACTTATTCGACTTATTTTTGTTTTTTAAATACTTTTTCATTTTTTAATTAACTTTTCCATTTTCTCCGTTTGTCTAATGAAAAAAATCAGGAAATTATAAAAATTTTACAAAAAGATGACAAAAGTTTACATAAAAAAAATAAAAAATAAGTCAATAAGTCATTATTGCAAATCGGACATCAAATTAAGATAGTTTCAATAAAATATTAGAAAAACTAACTAAATACAAAAATAAAGAAGTTATAAAAATTTGATAAAAATAAGCAATTTTCTATGATCATGTCCATGCTTATCATGATTTCCCTTTCTTTCTTTTTTTTTTCTTTTTTCACATATCATGTTTCAATAGGTCATTATTTCAAATAAAGTAACAATTCAGTCTAAAAATAGATTTATTGACGGTGTTTTGTCAAAATTTCTTCTATTAATTTTAGTGATAAGTTATAATTTTTTTTAAACACTTACAATTTTTGTTACAAGTTATAATTATTATTTTTATTTAAATTACAAATTAATACATTTACCAAAACAATCACAATTTATGTTATAAATTAAAATTTAAAAGTTATTAGTTTCAGTAATATCAAACATTCACATTCTAAAAATAAAATAGTTTCATTAAAAAAATAAAATAATTTCATTGAAAAATAAGAAAATATTAAAAAAATAATAAATGAGTTACAATTAGTAGGTAAAAATGAGCAATTTTCTATTACTTCTATGTTTATATGCCATTCCATCCGATCAACGACCAGAGTCATATTCAATGTGAAGAAATTGAGAAGAGAAAATAACTGTATATTCTCTGTATATTAAAACTGTACAAGATACGGCCTATTTATAGGCGAATAGGGATAGACAATAAGAAGATAAAATAGAATAAAATCAAATCAGAATAAAATCAATCTAATCAATCTAATATTCTAATCAATCTAAATCTAATATTCTAACACAATAAAAATAATTGATAATAAAAGCTTCAAAGGAAAGAAGCCCAGCAGGCCTATTAAATTAGAAAGAAAAATGAATGACAATAACTAGTTCAAACCAAACAAGTTGTTAATTCTGAACAACATAAATATGAATGACAGTACGGAAATAAAATAGAGATAACACTGTTACGTGCTTTCAATGAGCTTGAATTTTAATTATATTTTTATGATCGAATTTATTTATTATGTAAAATTTGATGAGTTTATTATTTATATAAAATATAAAATTAATTAAAAAATTATGGAATAAGATTTGATTAGTAGCTTTGTGGGTCCCGCAATAGGGTGGTTTGATTGCATCATTAAATTAGGATTATTTAAAATTGGTGAAATTAACAATATGGAGGAGGGAATGGTACTTTTGTCTCTCATAGAATTAGAACCAAATTTATTTTTTTACCCTTTTATTTTTAACTATGATGTGGGCATACTTTAAATTGAAGGATAATTATGTAATTTGAAAAATTAATATCATCATTAATAAACTAATTTCACGCCAAACAAACATATTATTATATAATCAACTCTCTAAATTAACAAACAAAAGTATGAAATTCATTATTTACTATTAATCTTATCTTACTAGTAATTTAAATAATAATTTTATTTCATTATCAGTTCCACTAACATTCTTCTACCAGAAATCAAATACGGCCAAGAATTACTAGGCAAATACAAGGAAAAATAGAGACTTTTTCTTTTAATCCAAACTTCACTCTTTTTCCCAATTTCAAAAGGCATCATAAAGAAACGAAAAATGCTTTAGATAACTAGAATTTAATGTTTGTATATGTACCTAGTATTATTATTAAAAAACAGAAAATATATGGAAAACAAATTTATAGATTCCAGTGCAAATAAATGACTAGAATTTAGTTTTTCAAATTGATCCGGGATTGAAACTTTATGTACATGATGTGCGCATGCTTTAAATTGAGGGGTAATTATATAATTTGAAAAATTAATTTCATCGTTAACCAACAAATTTCAAGCAAAACAAACATATCATTATATAATAAACTCTCTAAATTAACAAACATATGTATGGAACTCATTCTTTACTATTAATTTTTTCTTATTAGTAATCCCAATGATAATTTCACTTTATTACCAGTTCTACTAACATTTTAATACCAAATCAAATACGGCCAAGAATTACTAAACAAATACAAACAAAAAAAAAGACTTTTTCTTTTAATTCAAACTTCTCTCTTCTTTCCAATTTCAAAAAGCACCACAAAGAAACAAAAATTGCTTAAGACACTAACTTCCAATCACAAAAGCTACAGAAATTAGATCACTAGAATTTAATTTTTGTATATGTACGTAGTGTTACTATAAAAAAAAAACAAAAAACAGAAGCAAAAAGCTCAAGATATGAAAAACAAATTTATAGATTCCAATGCAAATAAATGACTGGAATTTTGATTTTTCAAATTGGTCTGTCATTGAAACTTAATGTACGTGATATTACAATAAAAAAATACAGATAATTACACTTACATCTCCTGAGGTTTAAGTTTATTACAGTGACTTCCCTTGTGATCTCTGAAATTACACTAACTTCCACTGAGATTTAATTTTTAATTTCAATTGCACTCAACTGTTAAAATTTTCGTTGAAATTTAACGAAAATCGCCCATCCCACCCCAAAACCACACTTTTCACCCTAAAACCACACTTCAAACCACCTTCCCCCTTTCCCCCTTCCAAAACCACCATTTTCACTCCAAATTTCAACGGAATGATAGTTTTTGCAATAGTGGTTTTGGAGTGAGAATTGTAATTATGGGAAGAAAATGTGATTTGAATGGTAGTTTTGAGGTGGGAATAGTAGTTTAGGGTGGAATGGGCAATTTTTGTTAAATTTTAACGAAAATTTTAACAATTTGGTATAATTGATGTTAAAAATTAAATTTCATGAGAGATTAGTGTAATTTCAGATATCACATGAGAGCTCCCTGTAATAAGTTTAAATCTCAAGGGAGATAATTGTAATTATCCCAAAATAATGAAAACAGAAAGCCCAAAATATGGGGAACAACTCATTGTCACTAGAGAGGGAGGAGGTCAAAGCATCAAGAAAAGCATGTTTATTATAATGATCAACACAAAACATGAATAAAACATTAAAGATGCAACAAAGATTTGTACTTATTATAATGATCAACACATAAGATGAATAAAACATAAAAGATGCAACAAAGATTCAACAATAGTGCACATGAAATTAAAACAAACAAATTGTATTTATTTTCCTTCCCTTTTCCAAGTCGTATTTAGTTTGTTGTTATCCTTATCCTATCATCCATCTGTTCATTCTTAATAATAATAATCAAATAAATAATATACAATTAGAAAGTACGAATATACAATACAGAAACCATAATATATAAATATGATAATATGGCAAAAATCTAAAAAAGTAAAATACAAATACAACTGGGATATATTTGTAAAAAATATTATTTTTATAATTATTAGTATTGTATTATTCATAAAATTAAAGTCAAAAGTAAATACAATCATTTTGTTATCACTATCAAATATCAAATACACGCTGAAACTTTTTTTGAATTGTCTAAAAGACTGGACTTTTACAATATTTATTTTCTTTTCTTTTAAAGAAGAGAATAAAGATAAGGTTTTCAGGGTAGGTTTTTACTTTATTATTTTTTTGTTAAAATGCTTAACATGTTCTTACATTTTTATTTTTAAGTTGTAACACTTGGAGTAAAAACACTGACTTTTTTTAGTTTTGTATTGGGGCTGTCATAGTAATTTCATTAAAAAAATTAAATATTTAGAATGTTAATGCTGGTTTTTTTACCAAAATAAAATTTTTTTTTATCCCAAACAGGGACTAAGTAGACAGAACATTATGATAAAATGTTAAAACAACCAACAATTAATAATAAATAACACATTAAGCACATATTAGAGTTAATGTAGTAGAACGAATAATAAGTTTTTAAAAATAAAAAATACTAAAAAAATACAAAAATAAATTAAAAATTGGTGCCATGCATTCCTCTTATATACCATGTATCTTATTCCAAATTCAAAAAAATCATAAAGTGTTCGATACATATGTGATACACATTCATATTCATACATATGTAGCCTATTTTGAAGTATTTTGCTTCATAAATCCTAATTTATTATGTACTAAAATATCTATCTATATATTAAAGTGTTTTCCCTTCATTAACTAATAGTGATGACAGGTACATTGTAGAGACCTGGTCTATTATATTTTTATTATGAATTATTTTAACGTTATAGATATTTTTAAAATAATTTTTAATGATAAATAATACATATTATAGGTGATTTGTTCGGTTAAGTCAAAAAAATTTAGTTATATAAATTAAAATTTAATTGAAGTTACTCCTGTGACGTACTTCTGGGATTTCTTCTTCTCTCCACCAAAATCAGTTATTGTTATAGGCTGATTGACTATCTTGTCTTTTGAGATTCATGTTCTTTTAAAAAAAATTCTAGGCATAATATTGATTGAAGCACCACTATCTAGAAATATTTGTCTAAATGATGTCCCATTTTTTGTTCCGGTAATATATAGAGGATGATTAATTATGAGGGAAAGGATACCTTCAATTTCAGTCAGTAAATACTATTGCATTTGATGAGTTTGTGGCTACCTGTCGAAGTATTCCCTTTGAGTCTATGCAACTCGAGTCGTTTGCCTCTGCCATTTTCATGATTACTTTCGTCGCTTCCCTTCTTAGCTTTGCTACAAACCCGAGTTGGTCGTAGAACCATTTGAATTTGGAAAATTCCTGCAAAGCCTCAACTAGGTCCTGTGTACCTTGGCAATCCTGCACTTCGTGAACCTCGTTGTCGCCTATGCTCGTATCGACTTCCCTGTCATGATCAGGGAATGGTCTCTTGCTAACGTCAGCATCCTCTTCATCCGTGAATCTCAGTTGTTTCTCAGCGACTTTCCTCTTGAAAATTCCTTGAAGTATGAAACATCTCTCAATAGAGTGTGAGGTTGTCCATGTAGGGAACTGAATCCTAGAAAACTAAGATGGTGCATACGAATCGAATCAAACGTGGCACGAGACGAAGATCATACAATAAAAAAAACTATACTGTGTCGTTCCGTTCGGACGGACGGGGAAACGTCCAGACAAAATCCGAACGAGATGAACAAACTTGAACCCCGAACCCCGAACCCCGAAATAGAAATTCGGTACACCCACAAGGCAGAATAGAAATTATACTTAATCGATCCTACTTATTTGATCTCGTTTATGTTCTTTAACTTGAATCCAAAGATCAACACGGCAATCAACCGGTAATCTTTTCTCCGTTCAGATCTTCTGTTGTATTTCCAAACGCAAAAAACATGAACTAAGTGTGGGCTTAGATCCTTCATGCTCCAAACTCTGTCTAGCTACTTCTTCTAGTTCTGGTTCTCACGTTACGTGGAAACCTTAAAAAATTATATGAATGCATCATCTGGCGGCCAAGATTGTTACGACATATAAATAAGTTACAGCACGGACCTATGGACTAAATAAGACATGAACTTCTAATGTAATTATAAAATTCTGTCACAACTCAAAAGTAATTTCATAAAAATATAAATTATAATTTATTCCACTAAAAAATTATAATTGCACTCTCAGCCTTATTATTAAAACTAATTATTCGAGCTCCTATTATTAAATGCTTATTATTCTTCCCACGTTAAGATTACAAATACTCACCGATTAAATTAAATTACTGACAATTATATTTAATCGATTTCTTCAAAAATTTCTTAAGTCTTTCTGCGTAATTTATTTAACTATCGGATTATAAAATCAACCTGTAGGATTTAGCTTGGTCAAAACTTATAAATTTTCTTAAAGAGGTATCATCAATCCTAATCTTTCAGGACATAGATTCTATCAATAATTAATATCTACCATATACTTAATACTGTTATCTAGTTCACCGGAATTATTGATCCATACAAGATCGCACCCTTTAATGAATAAAAATAATGAATATTAAATATATGCAAAAAATAATTATTTCTGAATTAAGAGTATAAGCACTCATAATTATCCTGTAATATGAATTAATTTATATAGTCAGTATAAAATTAATTATCCCAACGTGTTTCTATTCAATACACACAAAATGTACTAACACAGCGAGCCAGAATAATAGATGACGCTATTATCTGTTCTCCATAACTAAGACAGGTCTACTAAAACTCTGTGTTACAGTCGTACCGATAGTGTGTCTAATTCCATCTAAGCTGTAAACCAAATACCTATATTATATTAAAACCGATAATCTAGTCTTCTGTGTGTAAGCCGAACTATACACACCGATTAACTACTATATAGAATAAAAGACACACATGCAAAATATTAAATAAATAATGAAATACATACATTGTTCATAAAGATTCTTATTAAAATGAAAAAATAATTTTTCTTAATAAATAAAAACAATACCAAAAATCAAAATATGATTTTTAGTATACAACCCTAAAATCTTTCACTTATACTCAAAGTCATGCAGCTATACATCTAACTCCCATACCCATTACATGACTATCAAAGTTCATAACTGGTAAGCTCTTTGTAAAATAATCTGTAAGGTTGTCTCCCGATGCAATCTTGGTTACAACTACATCACCTCTATGCACGATCTCTTGTATCAAGTGATACTTATGCTTCATATGCTTTCCTTTCTTGTAGGTCCTTGGTTCCTTCGAGTTGGCAACTACTACACTATTATCACAATAAAGTGTAATAGCCGATTGTACTGAAGGCACCACATCCAGATCCAACAGGAAGTTTCTGAGCCAAACAGCCTCTTTGGCTGCTTTAGAAGCTACCACATACTCAACCTCCATGATGGAATTAGCAATACAGAACTACTTGATACTTCTCCAACTTATGACTCCACCTCCCAAGATAAATACATATCCCAAGGTAGACTTTTGAAATCCTCATCTAACTGAAAATATGAGTCTGTGTATCCCAAAGGTACTAGACTATCTACCTAGTAAACCAACATATAATCAAGTACCTGAAAATATAATCCCTGATCCTTTTCAAGTACTTGATTATATGTTTTACCGCGGTCCAATGCTTCTGTCCTGGATTAGATTGATATCTACTAACCATACCAACGAAAAAACATGTGCCGGATCTAGTACAAAGCATATTATACATGAGGCTTTCACTGCCTAAGCATAAGGAACCGTATTCATCTTCTCTATCTCATCATTTGTCTTAGAACACTGATCATTGGATAGAGTGATTTCATACCTGAAAGAGAGAAACCCTTTCTTGGAATCCTGCATGCTAAAACGAGTAATGACTGTATCGATATAACTAACTTGTGATAAGCTCAACATCCTTTTGCCTGTGATCTTGCCAAAGCTTGATCCCTAAGATGTGACTGGCTTCTCCCAAATCTTTCATATCGAACTGGTCAGATAACCATACCTTTTTCGAAGATAATACTCTCACGTCATTTTTGATGACTAAGATATCATCCATGTAAAGTTCTAGAAACTTTACCATACTTCCATTACGCTTCTTATACACACAGAACTTGTCAGGACATTGATCAAAATCATAAGACTTAATGGCTTGATCAAACATCAAACCGAGTATTCCAAGACCTAGATACCTGCTTAAGTCCATAAATAGATTTCTTAAGCTTGCACAACATGTGCTCCTTGCCATTTGTTATGAAACCGTCTTGTTGTAGTCGTATCAATAATATGTTCAATTCCATCTAAGTTGTGAATTAAAAACTTATATTCTAGAAGAACTGATAATCTGGTCTTCTGTGTGTAAGCCGAACTTTACACACCAGATTAACTATTATGTAGAATAAAAGACAACCATGCACAATATTAAATAAACAATAAAACGTATACATTACTAATAAAGATTCTCATTAAAATGAAAAAATAATTTTTATTAATAAATAAAAATAATACAAAAAATTCAAACATTATTTTTAGTATACAATCCTAATAGTCCGATGGTAAACACAATAGTTCAGACCTTCTCTATCCTTTTTGGGTGGGAGATTTTCTATTGATGGGAGTGTTATATCTTTATCAACTACCCATTTCTTGACTAGTTTCTTTACCATCTCGATGTTGCATGGGTATGGTGAGAGGTCATTGTCTCGCCACCTTTTATTTTTGTCATCTATTTTTTCTCTTTCTCGCTTTTGCCCGCTGAAGGCTATAGAGGCCTGAGCCCTGTCACTGCAGAAAGAGACCGGCTTGGTAGGTGGTTTGATTGTATGGTAGAGGTTACGAGCCGCCTTGATCAAAGCCGAGAACGTGGATAAATTGAGGTTGATGAGATGCACCATGTACTCCCGCATGATCCCTTGGACACACATTTATACTAGATGAGTCTCACTAACCAGATCATGGCCTGAAACCTTTTAACATATTCGAGTAGAACATCCCTGGTTGTTGTGTTTCTCTAACCAGCGTGAACGTCGTCACCTTCTCATAAACCTGGAAGAATTTTGTGCGGAACTTGTTGACCATGTCTTCCCAAGTGATGACTGAGCTTGGTAAAAGATTGACGTACCAACTATATGTCCTGTTCGTTAAAGATTTTAAGAGCTCCCTTAGGCGCAGAGTGTGGTCCCCCCATAGGCTCCAGTGTCTCTACAAACCTTATCACGTGCTCTCTAGCATTCCGCTTCCTTCCATCGAACTTTATGAACTTTAGTGCCACATACCCTTCAGGATAAGGCACCCTTAACAGTTACAGCAGATATGGATGCTGGATATCTGGATCTGACAAGGATAGTAGCTGTCTCTTTGTTCTTCTTGCTAGAACATTACTTGGACATCTGCGATTGTGGCAAATTGAACCTGCATCGGTTGATGGACCCTTGCTTCATCATTGGGGTCACATGCGCTTGGGGTTTGATCTATTTTATTGGTTGCTGTTGACCAATTCGAGTCACCTACGCATCTACTGGTGCCTTCTCTTCCAGTAGCCTTTCCCCAAAAGCCTCTGCCCGATTGACAGTTTGCTACTACTGCCAAGATCGAATTGGTTAGCCTCGTGATGGCATTCAGGATACTAGTTTGGACATCTTAAATAGCTTGCAGGGCATCTAGGAATAGATCATTATGATTATTGTTATTGGGGTTCGTCTGCTGATCCTTTTTAGGATCGACGTTATGTTCGTTGCTATTAGAATGATATTTTGACATGGCTGGTTTATGGGCCGGGTGGAATCCGTTTCGCGTACTGACTATTCACAAATTTACCTCCCCAGTGGAATCGCCAAAGAATGTAGGGTCCTTAAACAATTAATAAATATTGGTGAGATGAAATATGCAAAATAATTAGTAAGCACAGAACGGAGAGAGAGTGATGGTTGGGTAAAGAAGAATGCTAATTGAATTTTGGAGTATTGGAAGTATGAACAACCTGTAACAGGCTCTAAATTCTAATATCAGTTATGATCCCTTATGAGCATAACCATTCCTTCTATTTATAACCCTTTGATGGAGCTATTAAAATTAAAACAGGACTCTAAGAGATATAATTGAATTAGGAGAGGTATCTCGGGGATCAAGAGGTAAGATCCATAGATTAACCATTTCCCCAAGAATTAATGTTCTACTTCAACTCAACTAGGTCGGCTAGCAAATGCCCCGTGGGCACCCAATCCACTCGGGTCAAGTACCCAACCCACTCAGGTCGAGTGACTCGAGTAGGTGAGTCCTGTGGCTTGACAAGTCATTTCCTTAGTTACCATGCCACATGTCTCCCAAAGTCTCGTGTATGTCCCGTGCAGAATTGTACTGCTATTATCTTTTACTGTCTTCGGTACATACTTTCGATTCTTAAAGGAATCTATAGTCATATAATCTGTGCTATATCTTGGCTATTCAATTTATGTCGAGTCACATAGTCTGTGCTATGTCATTACAATTAGGTAGTCAGAACTACACTCACAGTTTGTGTTATCTTAGTAATATAATCAAGTAGTCAGAACTACTATCATAGTATGCACTATCCTTCATAATCTGTGCTATGGAATAGCTCCATTCGTAGTCAGGTCTAACTTCATAGTCTGTGTTATAGAATGTTATATATCCTCTTCGTAACAAGTAATAATGATAAATACTCGAGCTAATAGGCCCCTAGTGATTCAGGTCTCCATACCTCGAGTAGAATAAGTTCATACCTCGTATCTCATGTAACTTAGGATGAGCATATTTCTTATCCATTCTTATGTTAGTCAAGTTGTATAGTTAATTGGTCGAGCTAATGGGACCTAGTGGCTCGGACAACCAATAGCTCGAGCAAGTTAAGTCTTTATCTTTAGTAGCAAATTTCAGTGGCTCGAGTGTACCGATCCTTTCTGTTAGTAAACAGGCAACCCAAGAGGGGGGGGGGAGAATTGGGTTCTTTGCTAGCAATGGATATTTAAAAATAACTTTTCAGAA
>JAOTRH010196331.1:0-11424 GCA_034768845.1 Heliamphora exappendiculata
AGGAGAATTTTAGAAAAATTATAGGAAAATTTTTGAAAAATTCTAGAAAATTTTGAAAAATTTTAGAAAATCAAAGAGAATTGTAGAAATTTGGGACAAATTTTAGCAGAATTTTTTAAGAAAAATTTTAAAAATTTTTTTAAAAAATCTTAGAAAATTGAGGAAAAATCATAGAAATTGAGAAATAATTTTGAGATAATTCTAAAACAATTTGCTGTAAAAAATGAGAAAATTTTAAAAAAATTATAGAAATTGAATTTTGTTTTTGAGATAATTTTAAAAATTTTTAGAAAATCTTAGAAATTGAAGAAAATTAGGACAAAATGGGTAAAATACCAACATTCAAGGGGAGATTTTCTTTGCCTCTACTTTTATTATATATATATATATATATATATATTAACACAAAAAGGTAGAGATCTGCGTGGCATACCAGGATTTATAGTTCCTACTCTTTTACTAGAATTTGAAAGAACTGAAGGGTCGTCACATACACACGAACCTAGGGTTAGGAAATTTTCTTGATTTATTAGGGCTTGAGAAAACTGAAGGGTCATTACATACGCACGAACCTAGGGTTAGGGAATTTTCTTGATTTATCAGGGTTTGAAAAAATCGAAGGGTCGTCACATACACACGAACCTAGGGTTAGGGATTTTTTCTGATTTATCAGGGCTTGAGAAAATCGAAAGGTTGCCACATACACATGAACCTAGGGTTAGGGAATTTGCCTAATTTATCAGGCCTTGAGAAAATTGAAGGGTTGTCACATACACACGAACCTAGGGTTAGGAATTTTGCCTGATTTATTAGGGTTTGAGAAAATCGAATGGTCGTCACATACACACGTACCTAGGGTTAGGGATTTTATCTAATTTATCAGGGATTGAGAGAAATCGAAGGATCGTCACATACACACGAACCTAGGGTTAGGGTGCCTAGTCTTTTCTTAGGGCTTGAAAGATTTGGTTATTGGCTGCATATCTCATATGCTTGATCTGTTCTTTTTAGGTCGGTCATTACGTCTGAGGTTTTGGAGGTTCTGCATCTGGGGAGGTGTTGGAGTGGTATGATGCCCTCCCTGCTCCTAGCTGGGCCATTATTGATGCCTCTGACTTTGCTCGATTCATACCCCTGCTGGGTAGGACGAGCAATGACCGGGTCTGGAGGACGGCCCTTGCTGAGCGGTGGTGGGATACCACAAATACTTCCACTTTACTACTTTCGAGACTACCCTGACGCCTCTTGACTTTGCTCTCATCACTGGCATCCGGGTCAGAGGAGGCCCAATCCCATTCGATCCGTCCATAGCTCGGTCTGTCGACGCGCTGCTATATTTCCTTGGAGCCATCCCTGTGCAGATAGACAGAGACCGGGTTCGATACACCTGGTTCTTCGAGCGCTTCCACCACTTCCACTGCTTTGAGCCCTGATACTTCGAGTGGGTTACCCAGGGCTTTTTGATGTATATGTTTGGTACCTCCTTATTTTTGAACAAAGAGAATACCATTCATTTGCATTACCTTGGCGCCCTTGCTCGTTTGGACCGGGTTGCTTCATTCGACTAGGGAGGAGCTGCCCTTGCCACTTTATGGGTTTATGCGGACACTGACCCATTTTTCCTAGGAGCTTAGCATCGGGGGATACTAGAGGGTCTGGGAGGTATGATTTAATTCCTGTATTTTTCCATTTATTTCCATTCTCATGTTATCCATTATTTACTGATTGACGCCTTCTTCATTGCAGTTGTGGACTTACGAGTTCCTCGGGCTTCATGTCCTGACGAACTCCGCAGCAAACCCTTTAGTTATTTCCCGAGCAGCTCGGTGGTCCCGTGGGCTGAAGGGGAAGAAGGCTTAAGGGAAGGACATCGACCGCTTTCGGGTCTCGCTTGGCTAGTTGACCCTTGACGAGGTTTCATTCTACTATTTTTACCATATTACATCATGTTCATGGCTGTTTACTGTACTGTACTGCATACTAATTACTGTACTGCATACTGATCGTCATACTGTACTATATTATTCTTTGAATTACTACAGGTTCACTGGGATGTCTAGCGAGGAGTGGAAGATCGAGCCGACGTAGATCTGATGCGTAGTCACGACATTGCTGCGAGACGGATCCTACTGGAGGGTCCATTCGGTTGGGAGTACTATCTTGGCGAGCGAGGGGTCCGTCAGTCGCTCGGCCTTGATGACTTCAGAATACAGGTGGTTCCTCCAGTTTGCATGCGCCGGACTGATCATATAAGCCGCACCGACTTGCTGCTGGAGACGGTGGGGACCCCAGTTTCGAAGCTGGTGGTGGTGGACGGGGACTACACAGCCTGGACCTGGGTACACCTAAAGGGTCCATTAGGTCCTAGTTCGCTGGCCCTAGCGGTAAGAGAAGGGGACTGGCTCCAGAGGCTGCTGGTGCTGATGCTGGTCCGATTAGTGGGGCTAGGGTTTAGGGTGTCGAGATACCCTAGACTGTATCTTCCTTCGTGGATGGGTATTTTTTTGATATTCCTATCCCGGTTCCTCTAGCGCTAGAGTTCCAGCCAGCACATGCACAGGTTTTTTCTTTTGCGTTACCTCCTTTTTTGTACTTCCTTCATTTATAGACTACTCAGTTCTGTATTATTTCTCAACAGATGGATCAAGCTTGGCTGGACCGTCTTATGCTTGTGATGAGTGGCTTGCGGACCCTTGTCCGCCAGCAGGATGCTGCTCTGCGTGCAGCTGGGATCCCTTTTGTTCCTCGGCCGGTGAGTGTTTGTCTTTTGTAGTCTTTGCTCTCTTTTATACTGTTTCCTTATTATTCTCTTTTTTTTGTCTCTTTCGACAGCCTCCTGTAGCTGCTGCTGTTCCACCACCTGCTCCTGTGGTTCTAGCTCCTGCTCGAGGCCGTAGATCTCGCGCTGCTTCTTCCAGAGCTCGCTCCAGAAGATCCATCTCGTCTGTCAAGAGCCACTCCAGAGCCATATCCTCTTCCTCCGGTAGTGATGATGGTGATGATGACATCAAGCGGCTTTTCGAGGACGTCAGCTCAGACGAGGCTGGTCCTTCTTTCCGCCGAGTTCGCCTGAGACATGTTTAAGAGAGAGAGAGAGAGAGCTTCCCCTTCCCCAATTTTGTTTATTTTTTTTTGACACATTTGTTTTGATGGGCCTGCGTGCCCCAACTTGACATATTTACTTGATCCATGGGCTTGCGTGCCCTAATCTGTTGTTTATTGGGCCAGGGTGCCCCAATTTACATTCTGATACATTACATTGCATTTTTGAGCCTTCGTTCCATTTTACTACTTTATATTCCTATATCATATGCTTCTTTTTTTATTTGTTACCCAAAATTTTCCTATATAATGCAAACGTCAAAATTCCACAGAGGCTGACACACACCCGCCACATTTAAACATGGCGGTCGCCACCCTCAACATGGCGGCCACCTAGTTAAAGTGATGATGTTACTGTACTGTGCTTTTTCAAGTTGGCAGTCGCGAACTCTAAGGTGGCGGCTGCCATAATGAGTGTGCCTTTCGTCGAATTTTTAGTTTCCCGCCCTTTTCTTGCCTTATAAACTCAGCTTTAGAGGCTCCCTTTTCTGTTGCTTACACTCAAATAGCTATCTCACTTTCTTCATGGATTGAAGCATTCTCCCACATTGAACGTCTGAACTTTTCTTCTTTTGGGATCAACTCTTTGTTTCATCTTATGGCCGTAAAGATTGACGAACCATTGTTGAAGGGCCCTGTTCAACTATGGGATCCACAGTCCCATGTCTTTCGATTTGGACTCGAAGAACTCTTCCCCACTGTAGAGGAGTTCACTGTCATTTTGGACTTGACTCCACGGAGTTCTGTTGCCGTTTCTACCCCTTTCCTCTCCGTTCGGTAGCAAGTGATGCAATTTTGTGGTTTATCCAAGGTGGAGGCTTCTCTTCTAACATCGGGCGACTATCTTAACATCCCGTGATTTATTGAGAGGTTTCATCTTACTGGTGATCTTAGCGATATCAACTTTCAGCTGCGTCGTTGTTATGCACTTTGCTTCTGCCTCCTCGTCCAGTATCTGATTGTCCCTCTGGACGGGTGGGTTAGTTGTGACCTGGTTGACATTGCTGGCCAAATGTGGACGGGGAAGGATTTTGTGCCTTTGGTTCTGGCCAAGACAATGCTGGGCTTGAACGCTGTTCATCGTGGCGAGACCACCACCTTTGCTGGTAGCCCTTTACTTCTCCAGGTGAGCTTAACATCTTTTTCTGTATCAGGTTCTCTATCATACTGCAAAACTTTTCTCTTACTGTTCAAACTTTTGCTGCAGATCTGGCTAATGGAGAAGATACACCTTGTGCAAAAGCCTCCCACTGGCAAGCACAATGCCATTGCTTTCCTTTATCGCCCGCGTTATCAGATATGCGACACTGAGGTATCTTGGCGACAGTATCTTTCTTCTCTAACTGGTCCAGATATTACCTTGCAGTGCTCTTGGTGGCGGATTCCTACTATGACTCTGACCACTATAGATCACCCTGGTGTTCTACTGGTCGGCTTGTGTCAGACTACCTTTTATTGTCCCTATCGGATCATGCGGCAGTTTGGTCGCGATCAGATCATCTTCCCTAGCATTCGAGGCCGTCTATTTTCATCCATTCTACGGGCTCCATTTCTATCTTCATATCAGGATGCCTGGCCATTCTGTTCAATGATGGAGATGTATGAGTTGCAGTGCTCTGGTCTTTCTGCTGAATACAAGACATGGCTGATGTAGGATCGGGAGAAACAAAATAAAGAAAAAGGAACACAATATGTCACCCTGAATCAGGATGCCTGGCAATTTTGTTCATAGTTTTTTCTTATTTTGTTTATAGAATTTGGGACTTGTGTGCCCCTCCTTTTATTCAAAACTTTGTAATTCGGATCGAAGTAATGACAAACTCCCACTTTTATGTTTAAGATGGTTTAAATTTATCTAAAATTTTAATGACTGCATTATCAGAATTCAAAAACTAATTTGCATTGGTCTTATTTAGATTCAAAATGGTTAAAGACAAAGAAAGTGGCCGGCCTTCTTTAAAAGAAGTTGCCTACGTATCCTAAAAATATGGAATCAGTCCATAACGTAGTTCGAGCACAGTTTTCACTCGGGTGTTGACACTTTCCTTTTTGTAATGCCCTAACTTTTACCAAGGTCGCCCTTTCGGATTTTTGGCCTTGTGGGTTGCTCTAACTTTTTCATGAGTTGCCTTTTCGATTTTTGACTCAGCGAGTCTTTATTTTTATCTTATTTTTATCTCAGAGATAGTATTTTTTGAGCCGATCGAGATTAACTGGAGTGGAGAACACATTTTCATCCAAGTTCATAATAATAACTGCACCACCGGTCATGATGGTTTTGATTAGAAATGGTCCGGACCAGTTTGGCTTGAACTTGCCTCTTGAGTCGAAGATGGGAGTTCTGATTTCTTTGAGAACCAAATCTCCTTCTTTGAGGTCCTGAGTCTTGACCTTCTTATTGAATGCCCGAGCTATCCTCCTTTGGTAACCTTGTACATGAAATAGGGCTTGCAGTCTTCTTTCATCAAACAAGAGCAACTCTTCCATCCGGTTCCTCTGCCATTATGCTTCTGAGATATTAGACTCGGCCACTACTCTTAGTGAGGGAATTTCCACCTCAATGGGAAGCACCACTTCCATCATGTACACTAAAGGGTTGGCATTGTTCCTGTTGAAGTTCGAATTGACGTTCGGTATTCCCAAAGTGCAAATAGCAGGTGCTCTGGCCAATCTTTGTGTGAGTTGATCATCTTTTGCAAAATTTTGTTAATATTCTTGTTTGCTGCTTCGACTGCTCCATTGGTCTGTAGTTGATATGGCGAGGACTTATGAGCATTCCTCGAAAAGATCCAGGACCTCCCCTTGGAAATGTGAGCCATTATCTGAGATGAGCTCATAGGGAACTCCGTATCGACAAATGATATTTTGCTTGATGAACTTAGCAACATGAGAGGCTTTCAATACTGAGTAGAAAGCTGCCTCCACCCACTTGGTGAAATAGTCGATGGACACTAAGATAAACTCATGTCCATTGGATGCCTTTGGTGTTACCCTGCCAATCACGTCGATGCCCTATACTGAGAACGGCCTTGGTGACGTCATGTTGTATAGCTGAGGCGGGGGAATGTGCATGAGGTTTGCGTGAATCTGGCACTTATGGCACCTTCGCACGAACTGTATATAATCTGTCTCTATTGTCATAAAAAAGTATCCTTATCGTAGGATCTTCTTGGCTAACATATTTCCACTAATGTGTGGCCCACAGACTCCTGCGTGTATTTCTTTCATTAGTTCTTGACCTTCTTTTACATTTACGCATAGCTTATTGACCCTAGAATGTTTTTGCTTGTACAGTCTATCTCCGTAAATGACGAACTGCACGGATAGTCGTCGTATTGCCCTTTTATCCTTTTTTCTTGCAAACTTTGGGTATTCTCCCTTCTCTACAAGGTTTTTAATATCAACGTACCTTGGAAGTCTGTCAGTGCTTTCTTCAAAAGTAACTGTTATCTCATATGCTGGCTTCCTCTTCTGCTCAATTATCAAAGGTCTTATCCAGACTCCGGGTGGTATGTCAATCATAGATGCTAGGGTGACCAGTTTATCGGCGAACTTGTTCTGCAGTCTTGGTACATGAGTGAAAATCACCGATTCAAAGCATGGTATCAGCTTTTCTAGTTCTTGATGGTAGAGAATTAAGGTTAAATCCCTAACCTTCCACTCTCCTCCTGCTTGTGAAACTACCAGTGCTGAGTCCCCAATGACTTCCAGTTTCCTTGTCCTTAGTTCTAAGGTTACCTCCAATCCAGCTAAACATTTTTCAAACTTAGCCTGATTGTTGGTGACTTTAAAATTGAGCTTTAGAGATAGCGGAACGTGCGATTCATCGGGAGTGATAAGAAGGACTCCTATTCCATAGCCGTTTTGATTGGACGCACCATCAAATTATAGAGTCCATTTGTCATCCCTGACTTTCATCTGTTGTTCATAAAGAAACTGGAACTCTATATCTTCATCCCCTTCAACTGGTTGGTCGGCCAAAAATTCTGCCACTGCTCTGCCTTTGATTGACTTTCGGGTGACATATTGGAGATCAAACTCAGATAAAAGCAGCAACCATCGAGCCAACCTTCCTGTTAGCACCGAATTTTCAAATAGGTATTTCAATGGGTCCATCCGAGAGATGATGTTCACTGTGAACGACAACATGTAATGACTTAGTTTTCGGGAAGCCCAAACCAGGGCCCAACATGTCTTCTCCAGCGGTGTCTACCGTATTTCTGACCCGATCATCTTCATTCCTAAGTAGTAGACGGCCTTTTTGATTCCAATTTCTCTTTCTTGTGCAAGCATGCATCCCACAGCGGAATCAGTCACTGACAAATAGAGGATCCGTGGTCTATCAGGTTCGGGAGGAGTTAAAATAGGAGGGTTTTGTAGGTACTGTCGCACAACATTGAAGGTATCTTGGCATTTCTGATCCCATTCGAACTTGACTCCTTTCTTTAGCAGACGGAAGAGCGGCTCGCAAGTAGTGATCAATTTCGCGATGAATCGGCTGATAAACTGTATCTTACCCAGAAAACCTCTGACTTCTCACTCGGTCCTCGGAGGAGGCATTTCCAGAATTACTTTAATCTTTGAAGGGTCGACTTCGATGCCCCGTTGAGTGATCATAAATTCGAGCATCTTTCCGGCAGTAACTCTAAAGGCACATTTCTGTGGGTTGAGTCACATCTTGTACTTTTGAATTCTTTCAAAGAACTTTTGTAGTGCTGCGATGCGTCCATTCTGATCCTTGGATTTGACTATCATATCATCCACGTACACCTCGACCTCCTTATGTATCATGTCATGCAGTAGAGTGGTGGCAGCCCTTTGATAGGTTGCCTCTGCATTCTTTAGACCGAACGGCATCACATGATAACAGTTGGTCCCCCAGGGTGTGGTGAATGTCGTCTTTTCTCTAACCTTGGGATCCATTAAAATCTGGTTGTATCCGAAGAAGCCATCCATGAATGATAGTAAGGTATGCTTCGCTGTACTGTCTACTAAGACGTCGATGTGTGGCAGTAGAAAATCGTCCTTTGGGCTAGCCTTGTTGAGATCCCAAAAATCTACGTAGAGTCGGATACGACCGTCCTTCTTCAGCACTTGCACTATATTGGCTACCTATTTTGAATACTCGATTACCATTAGGAATTTAGCGTTGTTCTGTTTGGAAACCTCTTCTTTGATTTTTAGAGCTCATTCTGGCCGGATCTTTCTTAACTTCTGTTTGACCGGCTTAGCATCAGAGTATAAGGGGAAATGGTGCTAGACAATGTCAGGATCAATTCCTAACATATCTTCGTAAGACCGTACAAATACATCTTTGAATTCTTTTAATAAAGTTATTAATTGTTCTTTTTTAAATAAGGATAAAGAAGAACCAATTTGAACATTTTGCGAGTTAGTTTTATTATCCAGATTTATTAAAAAAGTTTCTTCAATTATTAGTTGGGTACGCATTTCTTCTTATCTTTTTATTAAAAGTTTTATTTCTTCAGAGATGTCCCCATCGAATTTAAAATTGTCAGAAAG
The DNA here is from genome assembly GCA_034768845.1 of Heliamphora exappendiculata. Classification (NCBI taxonomy): domain Eukaryota; kingdom Viridiplantae; phylum Streptophyta; class Magnoliopsida; order Ericales; family Sarraceniaceae; genus Heliamphora; species Heliamphora exappendiculata. The sequence continues at coordinate 8,626 of JAOTRH010196331.1, forward strand.
CGTATAAAATAAATCAAATAAAGCAGAGGAACCAGAAACTTCGTTTATTTCATTAAGAACAATGGGAATTACAAACTCGATGGCAAAAGCATGGAGAGGAGCACCAACAGATGTGCCCTCAACTATAGACTCTAACTTAATCCCAAACTCAGGATAGACAATGTGTACATCATCAGACTTGATGGTCCAATTCTTCACCTCTTTTGCAACCGCGTCGATGGTAAGCTTGGTGCAATCGACTGGTGCGTCAAAATCCAACATGAAGCAGCCCTGATCAGTCATTCGTAGCTGAGCCATCTTTTCATTAAATAGTAATCCTATCGTCGAGTTTGTCGGCCCAATCTTCTTCCTGAACCTTCTTTTCATCCTTTTATTCTTCCATTGTTTCTTCCTCTTTCTTGTTAGACAGCTGGTGGCTGAAAAAGATCTCCAACCCCGGCAGCTTTTGATTGGTCTCTTCGTCGATCCACGGCTCAGGAAAGCCATAATACGGGAAATCTTCTCCTTCCTTGATGAAGCACCCATTGAGCGTCCCAAAATAATTGGCCTTTCGTCCCCTTTTAGGCCCTTTCAGATCTTCTTCCGTTGGCTCATACCCAAGACCAAAACGGTGCGAAGTCGGCAATACCTGAATGGGTTCGGAAATTCCCTACAGTTTACGTCCTAATCCCATGCCAGGGAAGAAGGGCATTTTTTTCATCATCATTAAAGCTCGTGGGTTGACATACATTTCTTCTTCATTCATCAGCGTCTGAACAGCCTGTGTTTCATCGAACTGAAATCCACAGACCAACGCGTCATCTTCGCCATGCTGAACTTCTAACAGAGTCGCGCCCTCTCCTCCTTTCGGGGGTGAATACTGTTCTCTCCGTGGATAGTTAAAACTGTCCCGTTCTTTATCAATTTTAGTTTTTGGTGAAGGGTAGACGGTACTGTTTAGACACTTGGGTCATGTAGCCATGGCCTACCCAGTAGCAGGTTGAAGGAGGCCGGCACATCCAACACGTGAAACTCAACTGACGTCTCTAGAGGTCCTATTGAAACGGCGAACGACACCAGTCCTAGTACGCCCCTTCTTGTGTTGTCATAGGCTCGTACCTCTTGATTGCAGGGAGTGAACTGATCTGGCCTCATCCTTAAACATACGGCTGTTCTCAATGGAAAAACGTTCAAGACAGACCCATTATCAATGAGGGTTATTGGGACCCATTTTTCTAGGCACTTGACAGTGATGTAAAGCGGCTTGTTGTGACATTTTCCTTTAGTGAGCAAACCTTATCAGAGAAAGAAATGACTTTTGGTTCAACCGTCGATAGAATCAGTCCAATCAATTGCTCCGAGGTGGCCTCTATCAAAATGCTGGCCTTATTCAAAACCTTCAACACAGCTTGCCTGTGTTTGTGTGAGGCCATCAGCAGCCCCCAAATGCTGATGTTAGCTTGCATCTTTTTCAACTGTCTTAATACAACATCATCTTCCTCCTCTTGCTCTGTCTCTTTCCCTTTTCCACTTGGCTATCCCTTCTCTAGTTGAGCTGGCTTAGAATATCGTCAACTTCTAGTTAGGTGTTCCGCGCCGTCTTCGGGATCCCATAACCCTCGCATCACATTATCAGTCTGTCTTACTTCGTTTACGTGCAAAGGGCTTTCGAATGCCCACAAAGTATTAAGTCACTAATGGCTGTCATTTTCCTTCTTTTCTTGTCAGCTTCAATAGCCCATGTGTTATCGATTTCTTCCCAAATGTCTTGTTCAATAAAATTCACTTGCTGTTCACGAGCGGCCCAGAAGTCGGTCCACTCGGCCCCGTCTGACTTTAGCACAACCCTTACCAGCCAATAGGACTGCATTTTGTCGACATGTACCTCTTCCTCAAAAAGTTAGGAAAGGGTGATTCCATCAAGCACGTGGTTGAATCCATAGGGTCGGGCCGGATAATCTAATGGCCAGTCATCTTCTTCGTTGCGCTCCTCCTCTTGTTGGTAGACTTGGATTAGCGGTCGATACCATTCACAGCAATTATCATTTCATTCTTCCATCCTGTCTCGACTGTCTCTAATCATCGTGAATGAGCATGCTGTCCGATCCTCAGTTATTGAAACATGAGGGCGTGGTAGGTGCACTGAACAGATGTGCTGACTCGGATCCTCTAATTTCCCCAGAGACATGTAATTTACCCCAGCTTGCCTGGCATGATTCGGCAGTGGGTTAGTAGTGACATTCGGTTTTTGGATGACAGATGGTGGTGGGATCACCTTGTTGTCAATGTGGTTTTGGATCTCGTGCTGGAGTCTCAAGAAGGTTGACAAAGAGATATTAAGGGAGGTAAAGACCCTTCTCGGCTTTTGTTGTTGTTGGCCATTGTCTAATTGTTGAAGGTTGTTCGTTGGATGGGTGGAATAATTCAAAAGGTTCACCTCGCCTGAGCGAGCAGCGAATTGATTTTGGTTGGTTGTAGGGAAGGTCCTTCTTAGTGGTTTCTAGCTCGGCTCAACTTTTTTAATATTCCCAGACTGGATTGCATCCTCTATTGGACCCCAGCGTCAAATAATTGCTCGAACGTGGAGAGTGGCTGCGTGATCAAGTAACGCTTTAACAGAGACTGTAGGTTCTTTACTACCATCCTTACTTGCTTCTTTTAAGAAGGTCGATTTGTCATCTTAGCGGCCGTACCCCTCTAGCGGGTCAAGAAATCAACAAAAGACTCTCTATTTTCTTGGCGAGTGGTCTCTAACTCATGAGTAGTTATGTTAGAACAAGGCAACCCAAGAGGGGGGGGGGGGGTGAATTGGGTTTCTTT
>JAOTRH010196342.1:0-11424 GCA_034768845.1 Heliamphora exappendiculata
ACAAAATATTTTAATTAAAATCGAATTTTTAAATTAATTAAATTAACATGATAAATAAAACAGATATGCAATCATCCACACAGTTCATATATATATAAACACAATATACATATATCTCGATTTTATGATCTAAGTGAAACACTGAGGTGTTTCAGTTTTTCTAAAAAAATCAGCTGTTTCAATCCCCGTTCGTCTTTGATTCAGTGTCTTGATTACATCAATATTTCTTGATACTATCTGATATATTAATATATATCAAACCAGTCCCATATTTAACATAAAATCAATAAAAAGTAGCTCCGGGAGAGAGAAAATAGCTAGCAACCACCAGTCACCACCGGCGTTGTCTTGCCGTCGCCTTTAGGCGGCTCCTACTGCCTCATCCGAGCTCCTTTTTCAACGAACTTTATATCGTTGAAAAGCTCTCAAAGTATAAAATTTCTCTGTAAAAAAATATACTCGAAACCAGTACCGAAAATGGCTAAAAAATGGCCCGAGCCTCAAAAAATGATGCTGCCCGCCATAGCACTGCGCCGCCAACTTTTGGAGACATTTTCGACCTCTTTCCAAACTCTATTTTGACGTACTTTATATAAAAAAAAATCTCTCAAAAATTACTAGTTTTATATGAAAAAGTATGCTAAAAAATCGCTCAAAAAATCGTCAAAAAACTGCCTAGAACAAACTACCGCCGCTCACCAGTGCTGCCGCATACAATAACTAACTTCCTAAGGCTTTTTCGACCTCTTTCTGAACTCTGTTTTTGACGTATTTTTTACCGTTGAAAATCTCTTGAAAGGTAGAATCCTTCTGTCAAAAGAACTTTTCAAAAATAGTCCAAAAAACTATCAAAAAATAGCTTGGAAGCTTCTACTGCCGGGTGCCACTGCCGCCGGCCTACTGTCGCCTGTTTGGGATGCGATTTTGGTTCAATTTCTTTTATAGTATTTTGAGGTATGTTTTTTTTTTCTATTTTATGTTTACAATATTTCTTAAAAAGTCATCCCAAAATGGCCTAAAAATCATAAAAATCGATGCCGACAAAGCTGCCAGAACCGAGCTATTTTGGTGATTTTTCTTCGTTGTTTTTGACTTATTTTAAAGCTATTTTTTATTTATAAATACTGCAAAAAAACTCATCAAAAAAACCATTTAAAATCATAAAAAATTTACCGCAATCCGTGGCCCGTAAAAACCCAAACCACTGCCAGTGCTGCCTCCATTCTTCGTGTTCTTGGATATGTTTAACATGTTATTAAATAATTTAAACAGATATTTAAAAATATAAAGCTAGCGATCACATCGATCGTATGTCCTGAAAGCTCACATTCAATCTATTATGGTCAACCCCCGTGATTAAAAAAATAATCATCATTCACATCATTCAATCAAACGTGAAAAATAAATAGCGATCATAAAATCGGAAATTAGAACGCCTGCAAAACAAAGTTAGCAACAATTCTAAAACTACTCGGCCCCGATAATCGAAAATAAAAAACAAAACGACTTTGATACCAATTGTTGGAGGCAAAACTGCCAAGATATTTATTTTTGCAAATGATTATCTGAAAAAATTAACTGGACTGGTAAATGCCAAAACGGATTTCAGATAAAACTTTTGATGATGAACAATTAAAATAAAATTCATGCATTCGAAGTTAATTTAGAATAATACCTTTTTACCGGTCGAAACTTCAACTACAACTTGAATTCGAGTTGAAACTCCTGTCAGATGTTCTACTGTATTTTTTTATGTGATTTCTGGATATAGTGTGCATTATAATTCTCTGAGAACTCGTACCGGCAGAACCAAGACAGCTTTAGTCTTAAGAAGACAAGTTATGAAACTGATGCAGTCTACACGCATATATAGGGCTACAGCAGGGACCCGAGAGATAATTATGAGTAAGACTTATAATGGAACACAGACATGTATCAGCGGTTTCTGTAATTAAGCAAACCTCATAGCAGTATCTGGAATTATGAAAAACCAGCAGCGATTTCTGTAATTTTCATAAAACACTAAATTACCATTTACACCACTAAAGAACTATAATTACACGCTGACCCATAATCTCAAGACTATATAGCATTGACCTTCTGTTATTAAATGCTTACTATTTCTCTTCACGTTAAGATTTCTGATACCCGCAAATTAAATTTAATTACTGACAATTTAAATTAATCGGCGTTTTGATATTCCTTAAGCCCTTCCGCTTAACTTATTTGACCACCGAATAATCAAATCTACCTACATGATTTGGCCCGGTCAAAACTTATAAGCTTCCTTAAGAGGTATCGTCAATTCTGATCTTTCGAGATGTGGATTCTGTCAATAATTAATATTTTTCATATAAATAATACCGTTATCTAACTCACCGAGAATATAGACCCATATAAGATTGCACTCTCTAATGAATCAAAATAATGAATATTAAATATACACAAATCAATAATTATTTCAGGATTAAAAGGATAAACAATATTCATAATAATCTTAGGGTGTGAATTAATTTATATAGTTAGTATAAAATTAATTATCCCAAATGTTCCGTTCAATACATATAAAGTGTACTAGCACAGAGAATCGAAACAGTAGACGATGCTATTATCTGTTTCCTGTAACCAAAATAGGTTTACTAAAATTCTGTGCTACAGTCGTACCGATGGTATGTCCATTTTCATCTAAACTGTGAACATAAAACTTATTTTCTGCAAGAACGTAAAATCTGATCTTCTGTGTGCAAGCCGTACTCTACACACCAGATTAAATACTATACAAAATATCAGATATCTATGCATAACATTAAAGAAATGATACACATACATTGCTCATAAAAATTTTCATAAAATAAAAAGTTAATTTTATTAAAATTAAATTAAATACTAAAAACATAATTTTCAGTATACAAACTCTGACAATTAACAATCATATGAATGTTAGTGCATTAATTATGACAGTAATGACACCACAAATCGTAATTGCCAAATATGTTAGTACTATTTTAATTAATTTTTAAAAATAACTAAAATGCAAGTGTGCAATGTGAACAAAAATAACAACAAATATTACTTTGATTTCAATGAGAAGTAACCGAATTATACTAAACAAATCATGCACATTAATCACATGCTTAAAATTCTACAAATTAAATGGTAAATTAAATGAACTATACAAATGAATGAAACATGCGAATTGAAATAGAAATTAACTCGGCCACTTCAAGGGATAGAGAGTGGAGAGAGAAAGACTGGGGATCCAAGCAGAATACCTGGATCGCAAGTGAATCCTCAAGTTGGGAAATGATGATCTGTAGTCCAATCCTCGGGATGTGCTCTAAGTCCAATGAAAGGGTGGGTTAGGAATCCAACAGGGTATCAGCGTCAGTAATTATTATTCCTTGGTATTTCAGCAAGGTGTTGGTACCAAAATTCTCTCGCCTTCTGACTCGTCACAACTTCAACATCTAAAATTGTCCTCTCCAAATCATACCAGAGGTACGGTATTTATAGAATTCATCAACCAATAGGGTATTAGCACGTTTTGGGACATGTCAGGCCATTTGGAGTTAGTGGTCGCCAGGTTATGAGATGGCGGTCACCACAAAAATCAAGCTTCCAAGAGTTTTTTATGGCGATTGCCACAACTGAGTTGGCGACCCCAAGGTTCAAAGGTGGCGACTGCCACTTTGGCTAGGGTTTCTAGGAGTTTTTTTATGCAAGTCACCACAATAAAAGTTGGCGGTCCCATAGTTCAAAATTGGTGGTTCAATGTGATTTTTTTGGTTTAAAGGTTTTGATCATTGGGTTCAAATCATTGAACTTGGATCACTTCTCAAGGATCGTTCAAATGTACCATTCTACTTGTTTTCATTGTTGAATTCACCCGAATTAAGCTAAGATTGGCAGGTCAAATTGGAGTGTCTATAGTTGCCTCTCTTTGATATAACTTGCATAGCAACGCATGATGCAAATTATATCAAAGATTCAGAGACGACATCTATTTGACCGATCCGTCAATCTTAGGCCACAAACATACAAGCGTGTATATGATGTTGGTCGTACTCGAATTTTCACCGAGCTACCTACGTATCCCTTTGCTAGCGATCAGACTAAAGCGTAGTTCCTGGGGCAGATGCATAGATGCAAGATACCAAACATGATGCAGATACAAGCATGATGCAAATAGCATCCTAAAGATCGAGTCAAAAGGGAGCACAAACAATCAAACAAGTCAAAGATCGAGTCAAGATCTAAGAACTCGGCTGGGGATAAAATAATTAAAAGAATCGAGTCAAGATCCTAGAAATTATCATAACTGGAAAAGCAACAATGAATTAATTAGGCCGAGTCAAGGCTCAAAAACTCAGAACGATAATGGGATGAGCATAACTAAAAAATTGAGTCAAGACTTTAAAATCATTCTTAAAGGAGGGAACCATGAATTAATAGGTCAAGTCAAGACCAAGAAATTCAGGACGAGCACGGGACAAAAATAACTAAAAGTCGAGTCAAGGCTTAAACTATCTTCATCGAAAGGAAACCACAAATTGATAGGTTGAGTCAATACCTAAAAATTCAGGACGAAAATGAGATAAAGATAATTAAAAAGTCGAGTCAAGACTTTAAAATTATCCTCATCAGAAAGATAATCACAAATTAAGAGGTCGAGTCAAGACCTAAAAATTCAAGACAAAATTGGGATAAAAATAATTAAAAGCCGAGTCAAGACTTAAAATTATCTTCATCGAAAGAATAATCACGAATTAATAAGTCGAATCAAGACCTAAAAGTTCAGGATAGAAACGGGAGAAAGATAATTAAAAAGTTGACTTAAGACTTTAAAATTATTCTGATCGAAAAGATAACCACAAATTAATAGGTCAAGTTAAGACCTAACAATTTGAGATGGAATCGGGGTAAAAATAATTAAAAATTGAGTCAAGGCTTAAAACTATATCATCGAAAGGATAATCATAAATTAATAGGTTGAGTCAAGATCTAAAAATTCAGGACGAAAACAAGATAAAGATAATTAAAAAGTCTAGTCAAGACTTTAAAATTATCCTCATCAGAAAGAAACCAAAAAACACAACAAAAATAAGGTTTTAAAAATTATATTTAAGGAAAACGCACAAGATTTAAAATTATTTTCGTAAAAAACACAAAATTTAAAATTATTTTTATAAAAAAACACAAAATTTAAGATTATTTGTAGAAAAACACACACACAAAGCCCAAAACATAACGATTATTCTAAAAACACGGGCCCGCCAACTTCAAAGTTGGCAGTCGCTAGGTCAAGAGCACGAGGATGTTGACATGACCGTTGACGTGATGGCGGTCACTCACTCAAAATCCTTCCAAGCTGGTGGTCGCCACGTGGCACTTGAATAACTTGGCGGTCGCCATCTTCAAAGGTAGCGACTGCCACTTCCAAACGCGCACAAGGCTTCCTCAGGCGCGCGGGTTAGGCCTATTCTCACATCTCCACTCTCTCTCTAGCTCCCTCACTCCCTTAAGCTTTCTCTTGGTCCTTCTTGCTTCTTGCTACCTTCGAGCCCTTTCCCTTTACTTTTCTATTCATTGCTAGACGTTGTCCTTTTGTCGGTGAGAGCTCTTCCATGGGTGCTCATGGGAGCACAAACCCCAGCCTTCTGCTAAAGGGGTCACAACCACTCAACCCTCCATCGCGCTGGGGGTGATGGATGCACTAGCTCTCAAGGCGGAGCGAGCTTCTTGTCATGTTACTGAGGATGAAGCATAGGTAGCTGCCGAGACACAGGCAGCTGCAGACGCTGCTGCTGAGGCCGAAGTTGCCGATTTCTTGGATCCTCATGCTGGAGAGGGTCTTGCTACACTCTTCGATCTGCTCACCTATGCTCATACACCCTACCACTTTGGCCCAGGTGAGATGAGGCGCTACGAGCCTCCTGTTAATGCTGTTGCTGTTGACGTCCTCCTCCGAGAGCCGAACCAGCATATCTCATGCCAGCGTCCCTCGATAGGTTCTTTTATCTCTTTCTTTCAGTATCAAAGTATGTTTTTACTTTTATATCTCAAACATAGATGAATGTCTAGGATCCCCTATGACTTTTTATTTTGCAGTGTGATGTATATGATAATTGTATTCAAAATTGAGATCAATGACTGAACTGGACATATTTAAAAAAATGTAAAAAAAGATAAACCCGAATATCAGACTAAAAACTAGCTAGGTACCTGTGCAAAGGAGATTTTGAAAAGAGTAGGGACACTAAGGTTAAGGTTAGGATTTATATGCGACAAATAAGAGGGGTGGTTTTTCATTTTTTTTATTTTTGAGAAAAAACATTAAATCAAAGGGGCAAGGTTTTTCATTTTACTAGTTTTTTTTAGAAAATCATAAAAACTATGGGGGAGTTTTTATAAAAATCTAGGGTTTGAAAGAATGATTCACCTGGCGCATCAGAGCTTAGGTGCCTAGTCTTTTAGGGCTTGAAAAAATCAAAGGGTCGCCACACACATACGAACCTAGGGTTAAAAAATTTACCTGGCCCACCAGGGCTTAGGGTAATTAGTCTTCTAGGATTTGAAAGAACCGAAGGGTCATCACACACACACGAACCTAGGGTTGAAAGATTTTCCTGGCGTACCAGGGCTTAGGGTGCCTAGTCTTCTAGGGCTTAAAACAACCAAAGGGTCATCACACACACACACGAACCTAGGGTTAAAAGATTTTCCTGGCGTACTAGGGTTTAGGGTGCCTAGTCTTCTAGGGCTTAAAAGAATCGAAGGGTCGTCACACATACACGAGCCTAGGGTTAAAAGATTTTCCTGGCGCACGAGAGCTTAGGGTGCCTAATCTTCTAGGGCTTAAAAGAACCAAATTGTCGTCACACACACACACACGAACCTACGATTAAAATATTTTCCTAGCACACCAGGGCTTAGGGTGCCTAGTTTTCTAGAACTTAAAAAAATCGAAGGGTCGTTACATACACACAAACCTAAGGTTGAAAGATTTGCATGGTGCACCAGGGCATAGGGTACCTAGTCTTCTAGAGCTTAAAAAAAACCAAAGGGTCATCACACATACACGAACCTAGGGTTGGATGATTTGCCTGGCACATTAGGGCTAAGGGTGTCTAGTCTTGTAGGGCTTAAAAGAACCAAATGATCGTCACGCACACATGGACCTAGGGTTGAAAGATTTTCTTAGTACACCGAGTTTAAGGTTCCTAGTCTTCTAGGGTTTAAAAGAACCAAAGGGTCGTCACACACACATAACCCTAAGGTTAAAAGATTTGCCTAGTGCACTAGAGCTTAGGGTGCCTAGTCTTCTAGGGCTTGAAAGAACTGAAGGGTCATTACATACCCACGAACCTAGGGTTGAAAGATTTGTCTGGCGCACTAGGGCTTAGGATGCTTTGTTTTCTAGGGCTTGAAAGAACCGAATAGTCATCACACGCACACACGAGCCTAGGATTTTTTTATTTTCTTTCTGTATTTTTTGTAATCCATTTTTTTTAACTGCTCTTATTATCTCTTCTGATCATCTTCTACTTTTTAGGTTTGCTTGTACGTTCGAGGTTTTGACAGCTCTGCCTCTGGTGAGATGTTAAAGTGGTATGATGCTTTTCCCGCTCTTAGCTGGGCCCTCATCAATACTTTTTGGCTTTACTCGGTTCATTCCCTTGCTGGGTAGGACTAGCAATGACCCGGTGTGGTTGACGGCTTTTGCGTAGAGGTGGTGGGATACCACCAACACCTTTTATTTCTCCACTTTTGAGGCAATGCTGATACCACTCGATTTTCCTATGATCACTGACTTTCGAGTTGGAGGAGCCCTTATCCCTTTTGATCCAGACATTTCCCGTTCAATCGATGCTCTGACATACCTACTGGGCATCGTACCCATATAGATGGATAGGGATTGAGTCAGGTATACCTGGTTCTTTGAGCGCTTTTGTCATTTCCATTGCACTGAGCTCCGACACTATGAGTGGGTTGCTCGCAGTTTTCTATTGTACATGTTTGGTACCTCCTTATTTTTGAACAAGGAGAATACCGTGCATCTTCACTACCTTGGCGCTCTCACCCATCTCGGTCGAGTGCCCACCTACGATTAGGGAGGAGCTGCACTTGTGACCTTGTATGGCTCGATGAGAGCTCTTACCCGATTTCCTCAGGAGCTTAGCATTGGGGGATACTGGAGGGTCTGGGAGGTTCGTTTTAGTTTCGATACATTGTTCATTCATTTCGTCTGTTATTTGTTACCTGTTCTTTTGCTGACATATTCTCCTAACAGCTTTGGACCTATGAGTTCCTCGGGCTTCATGTCCTGGTGAACTCTTCTGTCTATCCTCTAGTTATTTCCCGTGTAGCTCGGTGGGCCCGTGGTCTAAAGGAAAAGAAGAGCGGGGGGAAGGACTTAGACAGATTCAGGGTATCTTTAGACTGACTGACCCCCGAACAGGTACAACTTTTATCTCTTATTCAATGCTACTACTGTTTTAGTTTATTTTATCCCATTCTGACTGTACCATTTACTAGACGGGCAAACGCTAAAACGGGATCCAGATAAAATTTTTGATGTTGAACGATCAAAATTAAAACCAATGCAACCATAGTTAATTTAAAAGAATACCTTTTACCTGTCGATTCTTTAATTACAATTTTGATTCTGAGTTGAAGCTCCCATCAGACCGTCTACTGTATTTTCTTATGCGATTCCCGAATACAGTGTGGGCTACAATCCATCAAAAATTGGTACCAGCAAAACCTAGACCGCTTTAGTCTTGAAGATAAGTTATGAATATGATTCAGCTTACCCACGTATTTATAGGGCTACAGCAGGGACCTGTGGAGTAATTATAACAAAGACTTCTAGTGAAATACAGATACGTATCTAGTAGTTTTTGCAATTAAGTAAACCTCATAGCGGTATCTGTAATTATGAAAATCTTGCACCAATTTCTACAATTTTCATAAAATACTAAATTACAATTCACAACACTAAAGAACTGTAATGGCACTCTAAACCATAATCTCAAGACCTTCTTGCATTGAGCTCCTGTTATTAAATACTTAACTCATCTTCCAACGTCAAGATTCCCGATACCTGCTAATTAAATTTAATTATTGATAATTTAATTTAATTGGAATCTTGAAATTTTTTTAATCCCTTTCGCTTAACTTAATTGATCGACAGATAATTAAATCTACCTGTAAGGTTTGGCCCGATCAAAACTTATAAACTTCCTTAAGGGGGTATCTTCAATCCCGATTATTCGAGTCGTGAATTTCGTCAACAATTAATATTCTCCATATAAATAATACTACTATCAAACTCACCAAAAATATAGAATCATATAAGATCGCACTCTCTGATGAATCAAAACAACGAATATTAAATATACGCAAATTAATAATTATTTTATAATTAAGAACATAAGCACTATTTATAATAACATTAAGGTGTAAATTAATTTATATAGTCAGTATAAAATTAATTACCCCAGTGTATCCCATTCAATACACACAAAGTGTACTAGCACAGAGAGTCGGAACAATAGACAACGTTATTATCTGTTCTCCGTAACTAAGACAAGTCTATTAAAACTCTATGCTACAGTCGTATCGATGGTATGTTCATTTCCATCTAAAGTGTGAACATAAATGTAACATCCCGACTCCCGGGAACCCATGGACACAACCCAAATTATCCCACATGAAAGCTATCAACGACGACTTTCTTAATAACAATACTTTGTTTCCTTTAAGCAACCATAAATAAAACAATTTATTCTAATAATATACATATGTGCCACAAAGGCTAAATGAAATTTTCAACTTCCAAGAGTTCATTTACAGCACTTATATTATTACAATTATACACATTACTCTCTGTACAATCATAATATAAATACAACGGGACTATTAAATCTTTCCTCATAGCCTTTTTCCCACATGCATTCTCTTCCCTGGTATCGTCCCGGATCCTTGAAACCTGAAATGGTTTTATATACATACATGAGCCAAAGCTCGTAGGATAAAGACTTACCCTACGCTAAGCATGATTTGTGAGGTGTGATGGGTGCAACCAGAATAAAAATACAAGTTTCATAAATCCGTTATTTATTTTTACGCACACCAAGTTATGCATTCATGAAATCATTTTCCACATTCCTTTCTTTGACATTTATTCTCGATACCCAATTGTTTTTATAAAACCAAATCACATTTTCATTTCCCGGTTTACCACAAAAAAATGTTTTACAACAATGAACCGGCGTCGGGTGCAGCTTATAGAAACCCCTCCCTATTCTCCCAGTAGGCTACGCGAAGCCATTGGGTAATAGATAGCTCTATAATTCACCACAACACAACACCACATTTCGGGGGCTAACCCGTGGGCATGTGGTCCCCATCTTGCGCAAGTTTTTGATCTTTCACCGCGGACCCACCAGGCCAACTTAATTCACATAAACCCATGTCTCATACAAAGCATACCTTGTGAAGATCCCACTTCACAAGGTTGTGTTTCACTAACTTAACTCCCACTAGGCAAACCACAATCATATCACAGCCTCGAGCCCACTGCCTAAGCAACTCATATAGGAAGCGCATGACATCAAATGAAGGAGACCCAATCCTGAGACTTCTCATCCAAAGTCACTAATAACTCCCACGACCATGCAGATGCCTCCCACACTTTCGGTGTTCGAGTACATACCTGTCGCTGACACCTTAACACATGGTTTCTCATCTATCACTTCAAGCCATCAAAGCTACACAGTACATTGCTGAATCTTATTACTCCACACTTCATTCTCCTGGGCAAACAACATACTTACCTTTGAACTTAAGGTCGAACACAATTACCTCCAAACATATCATATTCTGGATACACCATCTCGGCACTAGGTTAACCACACATCGAACCTTTCTACGATCCCTTTAAACCTTATGCACCTAACATGGTACCCAATCACAATCTCCTAGCCACAAGGATAATTACCAAACTAAGGACTTGCATTCTCATAGAAATTCCACATACTAATACTTGAGGAATTTACCACACAAATAACTCGATCACTGAACTCCCTTAGAATCCTCCTCTCTCAATGAGAGTCAAAGTTATTGACATCCCACACAAATGAAATTACATTTCCAAAAACATTACCCAAATGCTCGGGTTCACAGGGTTCACAAGGTAAAGCAAACGGACTCTTCAAGAAACCACGGGTAAACGGACCCACACTCCTACGATCCCAATGCTTTATCCCTATCAAGGAAAATAATCACACTGGTCAATCAACCATAAAACATTTCTCTAGCTAGGAAAATCACGAGTCAGCTTTAAGCTCTCACTCCATGTCACTAGCTCTTTGGGTCACCATTACTCACTTGGTTAAGGAGAAGGTTAACCACTAGTCCTTG
>JAOTRH010196353.1:0-11424 GCA_034768845.1 Heliamphora exappendiculata
TAATATCATGTATTTTCTCGACACTTGGCAAACACTTCAATGATACTCTTTGAATTCTACGAACATGTCTTAACTCTTATGTGATGAATCTCTTCATTTCCATTTGTGAGATGATGTAGGTTCCTCAAAAAAAATTTAAAAAAAATAAATAAATGAACAAATCATGAACTATGGAAAAAGCCTGCTAATTACATGGGAGGATGAAATTCTGATTGCTTTCTTTTGAAGTATATTCTATATTCTGCTTGTTTTTTTACTGTACTGTGTCCCTATTAACAACTTGTTTGTAGTCCCTCCCCTGTTTGCCAAATTTATCATCGTACGAGAATTCAAATGCTTTGGGATCGCTGAGATTAGGAAAGTATAGAGAGGTGATTACTTTTTCACTTTACTGAAGTGTAATCAATGTCATCATTCTTGGATACCACTTTGCTGAAGAATTATCAATTTCATCATTCCTGGACACCACACTATATGCACGTGGTTTTCCTTTTGCAGTGGTTTAATGATGTGTTCTCAACTGATATTTCTCAAACGTGTAACAACATTATTAATCTGCTATTGGAAAAGCATGGATGTGAAGTAAGGCCTGCTCCCTTATTATGCGTGTATTGTTTTTTTCATTCATGGTTATAATTCCTGGTATGGAAGAAATATCTGCATCAATTTTGGACTGACACTTATGAATGTTGACTCTCCTCCCACTTTAACACTTCTCATTTTTCATTGCTTAAGACCATAGAGATCGTAATCCCTGAGCTTCCTGAGATGCGCATGGCACATCTAGTTTCAATTGGTTCTGAATCATTATGCTCATTAACTCCTGACTGTGAGGACGGGTAAATGTCTTTACCTTTTGGAGGTTGCATTATGTGTATGCCAGTTTTCCCACAACTTTTTTTGCTGCTTATAAAGGGGAAATAGCCCTTTACACAGAAATATTGGTGCAGCCAAAAGGGCTGTGGGAAAAATATTATGTACAAGTGTCCAACTCTCTATTGTTCTTTAGGAATTACATCATAATTTGGTGATAGGACTTGCTCTTCTTTCTCTGTATAGAAAAAACGTGAAAGTTACTTATGACACTCGCACTAATCTGGCCATTTTCCGATCATTCACCGCATCAGACTATGTTGCTGCCCAGCGTCTTAGGTGAGGGAAGATTTTGTCATTTAAAATGTAATATTGAAAGCTTACAAGTACTTGGATGACTTTACATGTTAATGTCTTTCATCCTTTTGTTTGGACGGTTGGAAATGATTAAGATGATTGAAGTATGATATCAACACATCACAGTTTTACATCTTTCAAATAAGTAGGAATCGAGAAACAAAGTAATGGAAGTTGTAGCTTTGAATGAGTAGATTGAGCACAAACTAAGTCAAGATGGACTATTTCTAGTTCTTTCAATGTGTTATGCTGTTAAATGTTAATTATGGTTAAGCTGTTTGAAGTAGCATGCTGGTGCTTCGCAACTTTATACCTCTAAATATACCATGCATTTCTAATATGGGATGTTCATCTTTTTCTTGTTCTTTGCTTCAATAATCCTAAGGAAGAATACTGGATCACAAAGCCAACACACAAATGGAGGATATGGCTTTCAATGGGAAGGTTTTCATAATGCCTCATGATAATCTATATAACAATATACAAGGGCTGATGTCACATGTATCCTAATCATGGGAATGGATGGTCCAGATCTTTTAAAATCAATGGTTGAGATGCTCCTCTCTCGAAAAAGAAAAGAAAAAAAAACTCTCTTTAGCATAACACCCAATGGTTGTACCACTCTGCGTACCCACTTTTTTTGGTTTCATGGAATCTCAACTCTTCTTCCTTTCTCTATGAAAATATTAGTTTCCCTTGACCCTTTTGGTTTCGTCTATTTTAGTTTTTGGGTCTATGAGAAGTTTTCATCCAAATAGGTAATTTAGGTTTATTAGAGGGTTCATACTTTCTTCTTTGAGTGATGTTAAGAGTTTGATGGTGAGTATACTGAAAATCCAATAATTTTGTTGAGGTTATGACTTACGAGTGATCCTACTACTCAAACTCCTAATGTATTGTTGTGTTGGTGATTGATTTGTTTTTTTTCACTCTTATGTTGCTCTTAACAATTTTTTTTACTCTGATTTTTGTCCAAAGCTAGTCTTGGGTTCAAATTATATTGGGAAGTGTTTTTAGGTACTTTATGTTTGCCAACACGAAGAATATTCCGTTTTTTTGGTAGTCTTCATTTTTTCTATTGCTTTTGGTTGAGATTAAGTGTGAGACTAATGAAAACCCCTAGTGTGTTAGTACATTGAGAGTGAGCCTATTGAAAATCCCAACATTTTATTAACTTTGTTTGCAGTTGAATATACTAAAAATCCACATATATTATTTTTGTTGTCTGGTTCGGTAGTAAAGGTCGTAGGTGAGCCCACTCAAACCTAAAGATTTATTAATGAGTTTTTTAGATTGTGATTGAATTGGGTTTTCACCATGTTATTGGTCTTCATAATTAATTTTTTACCATTGATTGTTGTCCAAAACTGATCTTGGGGTCAAATTATGTAGAAAAATGCATTTAGAAACGGGCAATTCACCAGTAGCATTAGAACTTCTGTTCAAAGATTCTTGGAGACATACGGTATTTTTTTTCTAGAATCTTATATTATATTATAGACTTTATAAGATTACCTGTGACATGGTTTATTTTGTAGACTGTCTATTTCAGTTTGATCTTATTTATCACAGACGAAGACTAATGCACCACCACATGGAGATCTTCAAGAAGGTTGATGTCATAGTGACGCCAACAACTGCGTAAGAAGCTCACCATTTAATTAAGGCAGTAATATTTAATACAGTACATTTGCTTCACAATACATACTTGCATTTCTTATTCCAAGTTTGTCTGTTCTTTTGGTTTTTTCAACTTTTATCTAAATCATTTTTTTGGGTGGTTTTAATATTTTATATTTGGTTTTCTTTCTTTCATTCTTCTTCTGCTTCTTCGATTCAAGTTTTCTTGTTCTTTCTCTCTTTCTTTTCTCCTACTTTTTTGGGATGGTATTATTTCATTTGCTTTATGCATCACATTCAGATATAAGAATTCATGTGAATATACACATCTATATTACGGGCAAGAACTATTTTTTGTCTACAACTTCATTTAGTTTTCATGATCAATCATGGAAATTTTATAAGCAAATTATTAGTGAGATGATGTGCTCTCCATTTTACCAGCATGACAGCACCTATAGTACCTCCTGAAGCTCTTCAATTTGGGGAAACAAATCTGCAGGTTTCAAGTGAGTTTGTTATCATTTTTGACCAAGTTGTGTGATCATTCTGATCTGAATGTTGTGATTGTTGTATTTAGATTTTCCTTCTACAATCACTTCCAATAAATGTAGCATATGATGCACACAAAAGAAGAAGAAGATATATGCCTATCACAATTGGGACTTTTCCTCAGTACAAGGCTTCTACATCCTTGTTCCTGTCTCCGATTTCTCTAATTCAGGGATGGCAATGGGGTGAGGCGTAGGCGGAGGAAGTGATCCACCATCCTCACCCTATATATTATCAGGGCGTAGAGAAAATCGGGAAAGTGGCAGGAAGGGGAAAATTGGGAAAGTGGCATGAAGGGTGCGGGGTCAATTGCCATAACAGGGAGTATTTCAACTTTAATAGGAAATAATATTACAAGAAAAATAATAATGATACATGGTCAAACTTAAAAAGATAAAATTAAGGAATATAGGTAAAAACAAAAAATTAAGTATACAATTTTTGTGTTTTAGTCTTGTTATATTGTTTAAAAATAAATTTTGTATGTGTTTATGTATAAAATATATTTAATTAATGTAATCAGAGATGTGGCAAAAAAAGAAAATACCCTCCCCCTTTCCATTTTTAATTGAGGCAATAAAAACTCGGACAAAACGGGGTGGAGATGCAGGCGTGATGCGGGATCGGGAGAAATTGTCGTCCCTTATCATCATGTAATCCTTCTGCCTTGTAATTTATTAAGAAAAAAGTAACCTCTTATGTTTTGTTCTGCTCATGTCTCTTCGTTGTTATTGTAGTAGCTTGGTTAGATTTGTTTTCTAGTAAAATATTGATGCTTTGCAGTCTTGTTTCAGGTAATCTCATGCGATTTGTTATAGGAGCAAATCTTCTTGGACTCCCAGCCATTTCTGTCCCTGTAAGTTTCATGCATCTTTTTTTTCTTATTTGTGTTACTCTTCAAAGTACTCAACTAGGTTAAATCTGGCTTATGGTATAATCTCATATTAAACATGCCTTTGTTTTTCACTACTTCAAGAAATCCCCATAGGTTCCTACCTCCTAATGCATCTCACATGGTTGTGAAGTTCGTACCGTTTGATACGGGTGATATGTACCATTTTAGAACAAAAAGAGTATGCTAACTACTTAATTCAGTACATTTAACTAGTTAATACCAAATATATTGGACAATACCGGCCGGTATCAAAAAAAAATTGGGTACGTAAAAACTTTGTATCCTGTCTAAAAACGTAAGTTATTAGGTGGAGAGATCTCAGCAATATATTAAGTGATTGATGTAACATCTCCCTTCAAATAAAATTGCTTTAAGGTCTTTGTCTATCATCAGATGACCTTTTTCTTAGGTGAGTCATCGAGCAGTTTGGAATATTTTTTTAAAAGTGGGTAGAATGGGTCCCGCAACTCCTGCTCTGATACAATGTAGAAATTTGGTATACAACCTAAAAATTTAAGCTATTAAGTGGAGAGATCGTAATATTATATTAAGTGATCTTCCATTCTATATCCAAACAATATGAGATTATATACTTTAACTCATACCGATTCATACTTATTTAACAAGAAAACAACTTTTACTTATTTTTTGTCTCTTCTTTACTTATTTATTTTTTTACTCTAATTCAAAGCTTTAAACATACTATAGGAGGAAAGTTCCAAAATTAGTCAACATTAATTTATTGTAAAAAAATATTATACATTAAATTTATATCTTCAAGTTAGTTATCTCCTCATAAATAATGAAATTAAAAATTAATTTAGGTTACTTTGAAATATTATGCTAGATGAATATTTATGTTATATTAAATTATTTGTTGAATAATGCTTATATATATATATATATATATATAAAATATTTTATAATAATAAAATCTACATAATACTCGATATTTTATCAATACTGATACATACCGTTGTGATAAGAAAATGGGTAATGTTCGGTACAATATTCACAACCTTGTTCAAGCGTAATCAATTTGTTCCATTGTAGCTCCCTCAAATATTTTCTTCGATCCCAGTTATCATTAGAACTTAAATGAGGAACTAAACATAACTTTTTGCAAGTGTTCAATTCCCACTACATAAACTTTTTGTTGCATTAATCTCAATGAAATTGTTATGAGGACATTTATTAATACTGTCTGGTATCTTGTTCCCCTTGTCGATCGCTGTGGATTATTAAGCTCATATGGCTTGTCATAGGCTAAAAACTTCAAGTTCAATATTTTCTTTACTTGATACAATATTAAAATGATGGTTCAAGACTAAATCAAAACTATTTGAACCGAGATCTTAGCACCCTCTTTCTCAATAATTTGTCACAATCTCATGAATAGGCAGCAGAGAGTTCTTAGGCATACCACGAATATAGTAACTCCATCCTATATTACATAGACTATGGTAAAAATGTCGAGTATGGGTATGTGTCTTAAGTGTCGAATTTATTTGATTTTTATGTCAAGGACATTGAGATACGACAAAATATTCATTTCTTTAAAAAAAAAAATTTATTTTCTAAGATAAATGCTATTTACAAGGTTTCATGAATATTTTATACATAATATGAGAGTTTTTGCATAGTTCTATAGTAAATTCAAATTATTAAGTAATTCCTATATAAATGTCCAATTAAAAATCCCGTACATATTACATACTCTCATCCAAGTGTTGGGTGTCCGACATAGGTGGTCGATACATTTAGAAGAATCTATAACATAAACTTCACCTAATAGGCTTAGCTTCTAGATTGGAGTTAAATCGTAAAAAGTGATATTAGAGCCGACTGGTTCCTTATTCAATTTCACCCCAAAAGTGCTCACAGCAAAAAAATCTGAGCCGACTGGTTTCTTATATATTTTATATATTTGATTCTGATTGTTCTCTCTTTATCTCTATTTTTTTTATTTGCGTGCATTTGAGAAATCATATTAAAAAACCAATGATAATTAGTAAAGGTCAACCTTATGGTTGAGCGAACGGGGTGCCTAGTATCTTTTCCGATTCGTACTTTAACTCCCGAACCATTTCTATCTGGTTTAACGATTTCAAGATCAGTAGCCATTTTTGTTTTTTTTTGTTTTTCTCAAAAATTAAGCGACGACTCTATTTTCAATAAAATGGGTTTTCAAATTTTAGCTTTCAATGCGTTAAAATATTTTTCAAATATTTTTGAATTCCTATACTTTTGAAACATTTTCAAAACCTCAAAATTCCGGCGTCACAACAAGGTTTCATGAATATTTCATACATAATATGAGAGTTTATGTATAATTCTATAGTAAACTCAAATTACTAAGTACTTCCCATGTAAATGTCCAATTAAAAATCCCGTACACATTGCTTACCTTCATCCAAGTGTCAGGTGTCCAACACAAGTGCTCGATACATTTAGAAGAGTTTATGAAACATAAACTTCACCTAATAGGCTTAGCTTCTAGATTGGAGTTAAATCGTAACAAGTAATATTAGAGCCGACTGGTTCCTTATTCAATTTCACCCCAAAAGTGCTCACAGCAAAAAAATCTGAGTTCACTCCAGCAGTTAATTTGATGAGGGAGAATATTTACTTCACCTAAGAAAGAGCATAAGAACTCCACCTAATAGGGTAGTATTTTAAGTTTGAGCTTTGCCCACAACAAATGCAGCTGGGAGCTGGTTAGTTTTTCATTCTTCTTTGGCACATCCAATTTCCAGGTTGGGTATGACAAGCAAGGACTACCAATAGGTTTACAACTAATAGGCCGTCCATGGGGTGAAGCTTCGATTTTGCGTTTGGCTGCAGCCGTCGAGGTATCAATTACTATTTTACCCTCTTCCGATATCCCATCTACAGGTAATATATGCATGCAAGTGTAAGTACTAACACAAACATGCTGCTCTTTGGCATTGCCAGGAACTCTGTGTTGAGCCTAAGAAGAGGCCTCTCTCATTTTATAACATTTTAAAAGGGAACTAAGAAACAAGGGGAGTTTTCTTTCATGCCTGCTTGCAGTTTATTTGCTTCCGAAGCTGAGGAATCTAAAAAGAAACTGAGCCGGCTCGCCCAATAATGCAACCTCTTACCATGCTTGGTATTTGAAGACTATTTTCCTTTATCGCACTTAAATTTCAATCTAGTCTTTCAAAAAGAAATGCAATTTGCATCCGATGATGGGTTCATTTCAATGATCCAAACCCTGCTTGCAGATTTATTGCCTTGTTTAATGCATTACATTTGAACACTAGATACTCAAAATAACTTTTGAGTGAAAATGAGTGAATATGTTGGTGGCATTGTGGATAAATTAAGAGTGTAATTTCGTTTTTTATCAAGGTCATTAGCTCATTAAGAAACGAAGGAAAGCCATTGGCTTTAGAAACAAGGAATGAGCAACCTATAAATGGCAGAAGTGGATGGATCATTAGCTGCATTAAGGGTTTGTTTGAATATTAGATTTGTGAAGGGTAAAATTAGGAAAAGAAAAGTTTGACATGTTTCACATTAAAAAGAAAACACTTTTGGGCTTTGTGAGATTGTAGTTTTGGCTATTTCGTTATTTATTTATTAGCTAAAGGAGAATTTAGTCATTAAGACTAATTACGAATTTAAGTTTTGTTGTATTTATATTTTGTAACTTATATTTATGTTTAAACCTTTTTTATGAATGAAATAATAGATTATTTATTTGCTCTCTTTTCTGTCATAGTATAAGAATCACCACCAAAACCCTAACTGTCGCTGAAGAAGACCCTAGCAATGAACGAACACCTTGCAAACCCTTCGCCATACCCTAGCTCGATTTTATTTATGATCTTAGCTCTTTTACATCATTGATCATTGGCTAATACCACTGACCATCCCAAGGTCACCACTGACCACCACCATAGACTCAATAGTCAAATTTACGCCTTGTTAAACCTAACCCAACTTCTATTTGCTCTTTTGGTATTCAACGTAATCCTAACTCCCACCGATGACCTCGTTAAGCCCTCACCAAACTTGGACGACCTCGTCAGGCCACCATCGATCTCTATCGTAGCCTCATCAACCAAACATGAGTTTTGCGCAACATGATCCGACTTTTGTTTGCTCTTTTGGTCTTCTTTAGAACTCTAACTACCACCGACGACCTCGTTAGGTCCTCACCAGATTCTGACGACCTCGTCAGGCCCTTGCTGGACTTTGACAATCTCATCGAAGCTTTATTGTGCTTGGTTCTCCAATTTTTTATATGATTTTGTGCTTTAGGTCTCTTGTTCCTGTTGGTTTGTGCTTTGTATTTTTCCTTTACTATGTGCTTTAGTTTTTCCTCTAATGTTGTTACGTTGGTCAGCGCTTGAGACGCGAGAGACACGATTTGGCTATTGTTTGCTGGTTTTGATCACGTCGACCTTCTCTAACATGAAGCATGACCTTAGCTGTGCTTCACCTGTGAATATGATGCTTAGACCTAATTTAGCATCTAAGTGTTCAACGACACTTGTCGAACCTTCAATTGAATCTGACAATCTTCGTCGAACCTTTATTAGGCTTTGTGGCTTCTAAACTTGGAAGATTGTTTACGTCACGTTATGTTTTACTTCTCTAATCTTCTTTCCTTAGTAGCTCTTGGATTGCCTTAACAAGATTTAGTACGAGATTTTGATATGATATACAAAAATCATATCATGTGTCATAGAACACTGATCCTTTGATATAGTAATTTCATGCCTGAAAGGGAGAAATTTTTTTTTGAATCCTGCATGTTAAAACGAGTAAGGATATCATCGATATACTTTGCTTGTGATAAGCTCTAACATCTTTTATTTTTGATCTCGCACAAGCTTGATCCCAAAGGATGTGACTGGTTTCTCCCAATTCTTTCATATCGAATTGCCTAGATAACCATACTTTAACTGTAGATAATGTTCCCACATCGTTTTCGATGAGTAAAAATCTACATAAAGTACTAGAAAAATTATCATGCTTCCATCGCACTTCTTGTACTTACATGACTCCTTCGGATTCTGTTCAAAATCATAAGACTTAAGCATTTCAAGATCTTGATGCTTGCTTAAGTCTATAAATGAAGCTTGCACAACATGTGCTCCTGACCATTTGTAATGAATATGTCTGGTTGTATTATATAGATACACTCGTCAAGACTTTCGTTAAGGAAAGTTGTCTTGACATTTATTTACGAAATTTCGTAATCGAAATGAGCAGCAATGGATAAGAGAATCCTGATAGATTTAAGCATGGCTACCGGCCAAAAAGTTTCCTCATAATCGATCTCTTCTTTCTGAGTGAACCATTTAGCAGCAAGCTTAGCTTTAAAAGTTTCAATCTTCTCGTATGCTCCTCTCTTCGCCTCCCAGACCTGATTGGATTGCATAGATTATATCTCTGAATTCATAGCCCTTTACTAAAGATCTGCATTTTTGTCTTGAAGTGCTTCATTGTAATTACAGTGTTTGGTATTCAGTTCTACCGGGATCTTGTCAAAAAACTCTCAATAACATACACTAATCAGGTTAATAAACAACCTTCCCACCACAACGAGATACTACATGTGCCTGTGTCTTTAACAGTAACACGTTGTGCAAAATCTGAACCATGTGCATTAGCACCCTGTTCTTGATTTGTACATGTCGCAATAGTCCTCCCACTACGACGAAGTAATGGAATATTAGTGACTTATTTTTTCATTCTACTGGCATTTCTTCTCAGTTCTTCCAGAACAATGTTACTTTTGGGCCTATGATCCATAATTTAAACATCTTTCAAGAATCGGGCATTGGTACTAACAATAACCTTCTGATCCTTATGATTATAAAACAGATCATCCTTCGTTCCCTTGGGATACCTCACAAAAAAATAGACTTCTGTTCTCGGTTCTAACTTACATGCGTTCTCTTTAAGTACAAGTGCCGGATACTTCCAAATCTGAATGTATTTCAAACTATAGACTTACGCCCAGTCCACAATTCTATGTGAGTAAAAGATACTGATTTAGAAGATACCATGTTCAGAATATAAGCCGTTGTCTCTAAAACGAGTTCCCAAAATGAATCGGGTAAACTTGAATAACCCATCATGGAGCTTATCATCTCCATAAGTGTCATATCTCATTCTTTCCGCTACACCATTATGCTGCAGAGTGCCAGGTGCAATCAACTGGGATGTGATTCCCTCCGATGACAAGTAGTGCTTAAACTCTCCAAAGATGTACTTTTTACCACGGTCGGATCGTAGTGATTTAATACTTTTACCCATATGCTTCTCCGCCTCTGCCTTAAAGTATTCAGAGTTACGGTGTATCAGGTAAATGTATCCATACCTTAAGTAGTCATCAATGAAACTGATGAAATACTTAAAGCCACCTATAACCCGAATTGTCATAGGACTACATACATCAGAATGAATCAGCTCAAACTGTTCTTTAGCTCTATAGATAATGTTTGCTATAATTTCAAATCAATCGTTTCACAATGAACCTTTCAGATGAAAAAATAATTCACACTAACAATTATTCAGAATTAATTCACACAATGAAGGCGTTACTGTCGACACGCAGTGTTTAATTACATCGCCTACAAACTGATAATGGAGACCGCGAGATTTATTTGTAAATAAATTTTCTCACCCACTTAGATTTTAAAATATTTTTGAAGGTTACAAAAATTTACTTAATTAAAATAAATTTATTAATTTCAAAAATCACACGATCTAAAAAAATCAAATATCTTTCCGTGTACACGATTTCAAAAAATTTGATTCGCTAAATCATCTTTTCATGTTTAAATGCGTAACAAATAAAATTAATAAATGCACAATTTTTTATTCAATTTTTTAGCTAAGGTAATGATTAAAGATATTTATTTATTTATTTTATTTTTTATCCTGCATTTTTAAAAAAATAATAATTTATTTTAATTAAATATTTTTTTATTTAATTAATTTAAAATCTAAAATTAATTTTTACGCTTTTTCAAGATATCTATTTTTTAAAAAAAATATTTTAAACGTAATATTTTGTAAAACATAAAATAAAATATCTAAAAAAAATTTATTTAATTAAAATTAATTAATTAAAAAATTTATATTTTATTTTTTATTATAAAATATTTTAATTAAAATTAAAATTTTAAATTAATTAAATTAAC
>JAOTRH010196364.1:0-5000 GCA_034768845.1 Heliamphora exappendiculata
ATATGATGCTATAGTACTTGTGACAAATAATAATCACAATTTATATAAATAGTATTTAAAATTATTAAAATTAATAATTTTTAAATTATAACTTATAATAAAAATTATAAATATTTAATAAAAATTATAATTTATTATTAAAATAAAAAAAATAATTATAATTTATAATAAAAATTATAAATATTTAAAATAAATTATAATTAATAATAATAAAAAAAATTAAAAATCAACCTATAATGTGATTTAATTTTTATTTTTTAATTATTTAATAAAAAAATTTATAAATTATTTTTATGGTAAAATAATTTATACCTACTAAATTGAACGAAAGTACCAGCGAATTTGCATCCCGATACTCCAGTTAGCACCGAATAATTACTATATGTGCGCGTTCTCTATCTTCCCGGTGACTCTTCGAAGAAGCTCTCTTCTCTCTCTCTCTCTCTCTCTCTCTCTGCTTCACTGGTTCGAAACCATTATACCTCCAGAGATCACTAAATTAAACCAGTCTTCGAAACCCTAACCATTGGCAGCTTCTTCAAAGTCGTTTTCGTGCATTCTGTGATCGTAATTCTTCTTCCGATAAGGCTCCAGTTTTTTTATACATTTTTTCATATTCGCCGTTGTCTTTGTTGCTGTGTTATTCTGTTACATTTTTAGTGTTGATAATGCCTGTGTTCTTTGCGTTATTGTTGATGCGATCGATTCTTGTTGATGTGATTCTTGTTTTTGTTATTTTTGTGTTGATTGACTGAGCTGTGCTGTATGTGAATTTGCAGAGGAAGTGAGCAGACTCTCAGAAAATTAGGGTTTAATAGGAATGAGATTTTAAGGATGAACGATGCCAGTACTGCGTAGCGGAGTGCGCAGGGGCCGGGCGGCGAAGCAGCAGCCTAATACGAACCCGATTGAAGGAGAAGCGATTGCGACGAGGACTCGAAGAAGGCGAGCAGCGGCTGGAGCGCCCAAGAACGATCAGACGGTCAATGAGAACGTACTTGCCGCAGTGGCAGCGGCGGAGCCAAGGGAGGCAGAGAACAGGGTTTTGGTAGAGCCACTCCAGGTTGGCGCTGGCGCTGATATCGGTGTTGGTGGTGATGGTGGCGTCGCTGGGAGAGAAGAGGTAGCGGATAAACCCATGGATAGTTACGATAGTGGCGCCCAGAGCGCCGATAAGGCTAATGCTGGTGAAGATGAAGGAAGCGCTGCACCGCTTCCTGAAAGGGTGAGATTATTTTTATCTGCATTGCGGGCTTTACTTGCTTTGGTACTTGAACCTTTGGTATTTTGTGTTGCATGCATATGGTCTCTGAGTTGATTGTGATGGCAGAGCAATTAATTGGACTTGGACCTGCAAAAAAGTGAATTTCATTTTTCATTGGCCTCATCCTTCATATTGCATTTGTAAGCTAGATTGGACATGGAATTGTGAGGCTTGTTGCTGGTTTTATTAAATACATGATACATGATGTGCGTGATTGAACTTGATGCTGTAAAAATCTTGATTTTAGTTGATGGTTTTTTTTTACGTGGTGAACAATGTTGCGTCCAAAGAGATGCCTTGTTTTGCTTGAATGCCTTATTTGCATTTGATTATGATTTTAGACCGTTAAGAGGGTTTCTGATTACACTCTTTTCGTAATTTGCTACAGTTGTAGTTGGAAAGGTTTAGTAAAATACGAACTTCCAATTGAAACTCAACTGATTACACTCGTTTCGTAATTGGTACATTTGTAGTTGGAAAGGTTTAGTAAGATATGAACTTCTAATTGAAACTCTTTGCTTGGGGAATTATATACTTATGAATGGCTTGGCAACTTGAGGGTTAGATATTGTCCTTATCCAAATCTGCAAAATCTTGGGACCTGTATTGCCTTTGGAACCAAATGTTGCAGAATTAATTCTCAGATTGCAGTTCATTGATGGATATAGTTACTTCTTTTCTGTTTTTTGACTTTTCTTACCATGTTGCAGTGGGCTCGTACTTAGTTGTGTATCCTTTAATGTTATTTGGGGAATTCTGTAGTTTTTAGTTTCTTTTAATTATGTGGGCAATATCTTACTAGAAAAAACGGCACTAATTATTAATGTAATGACAAAAGTGAAATAAATATATTGCACTGAAGCATCTTGTGCAGTAATAATTTCATGCTAGGGAGTTGTCGTTTGCATTTTGAGAATTGACGGCCGTTGTGTTTATTTTGAGCAGTGGCATATTTGGATTAGTGACAATTGACAAATTCAATTTGTTTTGTCGGAATATGAATTATTGGACATGATGCACTTTTTCCATGTTTATTATTGTTTTAGCAATGTGTGCATTTGCCAGTTCTGACTTTCGTTCATTTTGTAATTAATATTGTTAATAGGTAATGTCAGTGTACATCCATGTAATGTTGAATTGTTAAATCATTGAGTCATAATCACATTTTTTTTTTTGTAATCTAAAACCTTATGGTCCCATATTGCAACACGTGCAATATTGATACGTGCTTGTTTTAAAATTTGGCTTTTCTGCATTGTGCTATGAGATATGTTCCAACTTCCACCTATGTGAATGGCCTGCTTTTAAGTTTTTGCCAAAAGTTCCCTGGTTATGAAAATTCTGTCAAGATTTGTTTATTCATTCCTTCTCTTGAAATGAGGAACCCGCTTTATTGGCTAACACTCACATTGAAGAAGTGCAATTCTACATTTTTTTGTTGAAGTTTTTAGTATGTAAGATTCATGGTTTCTTGGGACAAATTGGAATTTAATTGTAGTAGAACTTGAATGGTGTTATGACATGTTTGAGCTTTCATGGTACTAATGATCTTTATCATATATATGATCACTTTATCTTACCAAAGTTTATTTACCATGTGTTTTGTCACGGCTGCATTTTGACAAACACAGGTGGTGGGACGCCTTAAATCAATGTAATGATAACACATGTTTGTTAATGCATCTCACCACTAATGTTTATTACCCATGCAATTATGACAAATCGCATAGTAAACAAATTTGGTAAGTTAAGATGGTTATCGTAACATTATTGATGTGAAATAATTTGTGATGTGGTAGAAGTTGGAATTAAAAATTTTATTTTTAATCATTGATAATTTTCTTCTTCCAAATGTCACATCTTGAAAATATTGTCTTCCTTTCTTTTTTTTTTCTGGGAATTTTATTTTATTTTTTAACAAATACTTTGTCTAATCAATTTTATGTTATCCTGACACTTGAGATAAGCCCGTCTGAATCTTGTGCAGTTGTTTGAGATGCCCAGATGCATAATGACCATGCATGGGACATAATTTTGTGGATTTATTTGTAAGTTTTTAAATAGAGAAGGGTTTACTACTTCATTGATATTCTTCCTTTTGAGTTGGATGCATTCCATGATATTTTTCTTCAACTTTTGGGTGGAATGCTTCCGGTCTCTCACACCCGACTGCTTCACTCTTGCTCACTTCAACCCCCAAGGCCTCAAGCCAAAACTTAGTCTCCTACCCGATTCGCACTTCAATCTTTTCCAGAGTGAGTCATTAGATGATAAGATTTTTTTAAGTATATTTTTAGTTTGAATTTTTCAAGCACTTTTTAGATTATGAAAGTTAAACAAAGTATCATTTTTTATCTTCGTTTTCAGATTTGATGTTACCTGCACCTGTTGTGTGCGTGTGTGTGTGTGGACAAAAGTGTGAGAAGATACTATAAAAACAATCTGAAGTTTATTACCTTATCTGATCTCTTCTAGCCTTTCCCCCATCCCTTTTCCATATGGTAAATGGTTATAAGTTTATGCTTATAATTTTTGATTTAGGTGAATTGTAAAATGTTCTGTATGTGGCTAATTCTCTTGAAATTATTTGGCGAATTACAATACATTTTTAATGTTTGCACTTTGTATTTATTCAGCATTCTTCTAGATGACTACTAATTCAAAGTTGTGTTATATCCCAAGTTGATTGGATACCGTGTGGGTTTCAATGCAGAAGAAATTGGGAAAAAAGGGATTTTGAGTTGAGTTTTGTTGCAATCTATGTCATACTATAAAGGGCATCTCATGTTTTTGTTTTGCCCCATTCTTCTCCACTCGGTATATAAGGAGAAGGTTGTCGTTGCAATGTTGGATTGCCCATGAATCCACCAGTTAGGGGAGAATCATCAGTTTGAGAGTACAGCTGTTATTTTATTTCTAGAAGCTGATCATCCCTTGGTAAATTATTAGCCAATTTTAAGTTACATTGATTTGTCTTTTAGGCAGGTATTGATTTTACAATATCATGCCCCAATTGTCTGACTGGTGTGCCTCGTCTATCCAGTTAATTGGTAAACTATGGGGCCGTAATGAAAACTTGGAAATGGCATTTTGAGCCTTGAAAGGAGGACCATGCGCTTAGGGATTGATAAAACAGATCGTATCAGCATTAAAAAGCAATTTATCCAAGAAAAGAAAAAAAAATCAATATTGAGAAACTAAAATTTATAAGTTGTAATTGTATGGGATGAGTAATCTTATGGCTCTTATCTATGGATTGAAAAGCTTTCAGGTTTGTGTAACAGGTACTCTTCATTTACTGCCAAAACGTATTTTAATGCTTTTATCTTCACACCAGGTTCAGATTGGTGGTTCCCGTGTACAAATTAGAAAAAAAGCTTGGCAAGGGAGGCTTTGGACAAGTTTATGTAGGTCGCCGTATTACCGATGGCTTCGGACAAGTTTATGTAGTATACTAGCCTCTGGCCCCACGTGATGCTTGTGCAACAATAAATTATACTGTCATTCTAAAAGAAAAGATGAATGATATTCGTAAATAAATATGCACTTTTAAAGAAAGAAGAGGAAGACTAGGTTAACAGTAGTTAAAATCATTATTGTGTCGAACAACAGTTTGCCATGAAACTGGTGTTGGTAACTGAATGAAGAAAATTTAGTTTTTGTGTGTGGGAGGCTGTTTTTATTGCTGCTCAAATAGCTCAATTTAGTTAGTTGGGTGACAGGATTATTGGTGGAA
>JAOTRH010196364.1:10000-11424 GCA_034768845.1 Heliamphora exappendiculata
TGGGCTTTCGTTATTTTGTATCTTTTGTGGATAATTATTCGAGAGTTGCTTTTTTATATTAATGAAGCACCGGTCTAAATTATGTTAACTCTTTACATCATTCTATGCGGAAGTGAAGAATCAATTTAATACTACTATCCGATGCCTACGCAGTGACAACGGTGGAGAATACTTTTCAAATCAGCTGTCAACATTTTTTACACAGCACAGCATTATTCATCAGTCATCCTGCCCAGATACACCACAACAGAATGGTGTTGCAGAAAGTAAGAATCGTCACCTTCTCGAGGTGACTCATGCCATTATGTTCCATATGAAGGTACCGAAGCAATTTTGGAGTGACGCTGTACTTACGGCATATTACTTCATCAATCGGATGCCGTCAACTGTTCTCCAAGGCAAGAACCCACACTCAGTCCTTTTTTCCAATCGGTGTCTCTTTTCCCTTCCCCTTCGAGTTTTTGGTTGTGTATGTTATGTTCATGACACTCGACCCTCTATTTCAAAATTAGATGCTCGAGCTTTAAAGTGTATCTTCCTTGGGTATTCACGAACTCAGAAGGGATATCGGTGTTATTCTCCTGATCTTGATCGATTTGTGGTGTCATGTGACGTTACCTTCGTCGAGTCACAATCTTACCATACGCCTTCTGTCCAGTCTAACCTGCGTCTAATTATGCTCCATCCCATGCGGATGCTTATTTCTTGCTATATCGTATTACTTCAGTGCAGGCTCCAGCTCCTAGTTCAGGACCTCTACAAGATGGTGAGCCTACTCCCGCAGCCTCTACCGAGCCAGTCATCCTGTCATCGGATCCAAGCTCATCCTCACCTAAGACTGTAAGTGCTGCTCCTATTGCTCATCGTAAAAGTTATCGCAAATGTCGTGACAATCCTCTTTATGTGCAATCCTATAAGGGACTCTCTACTTCTACTCAGTGCTCGATTTTCATCCTAGATTCTGTCTCTCTTCCTAAGACAATACAAGAGGCAGTTACTGATTCTGGATGGTGTCGGGCTATGGAAGAAGAAATGGCAGCTTTGAAATATAATCAGACTTGGGAACTCGTTCACCTTTCTCCCAATAAGCACGTTATTGGCTGCAAGTGGGTCTACACTATTAAGGTTAACCCTGATGGTTCGTTGGCCCGGTTGAAAGCTCGCTTGGTGGCCAAGGGTTATGCTCAGACTTATGGCGTGGATTACTTTGATACCTTCTCGCCAGTGGCTAAGATGACGTTTGTACGCTTGCTCATTTCTTTAGCTGCTACCCGCGGGTGGCCCATGCATCCGCTCAACGTAAAGAATGCTTTCTTACATGGAGATCTACAGGAGGAAGTCTACATGGAGCAACCTCCGGGGTTTGTTGCTCAGGGGGAGAATGGGAAAGTATGTCGCCTCAAACGCTCCCTTTATGGCCTTAA